>BPTQ01000008.1:138432668-138519051 GCA_019973895.1 Chrysanthemum seticuspe
TATGCTACTGGTGTTTACTAAGGTAACACTGGTATTGAAGACAAGACGTCATGGACCCAGTGACGCACTGCACCTAACTTCCCAAGCTACTCAAGTTCCTCTTAAAAGGACTTGTTTCATTCTCATGGGGAACCTACATAATCTATCGACTTTCTCTTAGAGATTGTTGATATTGAAGAAGGAGACCCTCTCCCTAGTCTCCGGTATAGGAAACCAAAGTGCACAATTGAGTCTAGAGCCAAGAGATCATCCACAAAATCTCATTAGGACACAAAATTAATAAAGACTTGTTGTTTCACAAAATGTGGAAAGTAAGTATATATTGAGAGTCCTACACATTATCCTTGTGGTATTGCTACAACATCCAAGTGATGAAGATGGAAATCATTCTAGAGCCAAAATCAAACAAGCTCTTGGTGGGTGACATGTGAGATCTTTTCTAAAGATCAAGCTTGTGACAACTAGATAGAAACAATGGGGCGATTCATTCTTGAATTAACCTTGGTCCAGGAAATGAATTGACGAATACTTTTGGAAAAACCGTTCGATGTGCAAATCTTTTTTTCTCTAGTACATCGAATGTGTATTCATTTTCAAACATAAAAAGTATCTCTGATTGAAAAAATACTTTTGAAAAAACCGTTCGATGTGCAAATCTATTCTTTCTCTAGCACATTGAATGTGTATTCATTTTCAAATACAAAAAGTATTTCTGATTGAAAAATGGTCTTTCTTATAAAACCTTCGTCGTATTGCAAAACTCTTTCTTCTAAGCAATACGCGATTGTTTTAAAATCAATTTTTCATCCATCAGTGAATCTCAATTCGTTGGTTCACTCACTTCGTGTTGTCTTCTTTGGGACGCTCCGGTTTGAGAACGGCTAGAACAGCTGCGAAACCCTATCAAGGAGATTCTTCGGAACTCTACATGATCACAGGCAGTATTTATACTGATCAACGGGGAACCGTGGTTCTTGCAACTATATTCATCGATAGTGAACAAAGACACTTTCATGTGTTTTATTGCTAACTGTTGTTTGCAGAAACTGTTGACGGTTGCAGCTGATCAGAGTTGAGAAGTCAATTCACACCGCATGCTCACAGCATCCACACTTAATTGAAGAAAATCATGACCATCAAATCCATAATACAAAGATGCTTCCGCTACTCTGATGAAAAGATGTCATGATCCAGAAAGTGTGAGCATGTCGGTCCAAAACTCACAACATCACATGAAGGCAACACAATAAAGGGTGATCTAGGGATTTACTGTGGCTAATGATCTCATTGAAAGCTCGAAGATCATCAAAATGTGGATCAGTTCAAAGGCCTCCACTGAAAGTACAAAATAATCGGACTATGAAGAGTCACTACAAAAGCACAAAGATTGCGGGAGTGAAGAATTGATGTCTACGAGCTCAGAACTAAAGACAAAGATAGAATGCTAGGATGCAAAATGTATTTCATGGGGTGACTTCCTTAGGGGGAGATTGTTAGGAATTTGAAATTCCATAAAGAAGTGTCGGTCACCCCAATTATAGTCTAGCATATGTTAGCTCATAGACATATCGTTATTTATGTTATTTAGTAGTTAATTAGTTAGTTATTAGCTTAGTTATTAGTTTAGAGCAAGACCGTGGAGGAAGGACGGGTCTTTAACCACTGCTGTAACTATAAATACTCCTTCCATCCTTGGAAGGGGTGGTGCTTCTTAATCTAGCTTTCTTTTTGTTTACTTTCTCTCTCTAAGATCACCCTCTCTACTCTCTTCATCTCTCTAAACATTGCATTCTTGTTTCATCATAATCATGGACCACCCGAATCATCAAACAACATAAAAGTATTATCCTAAAAACTTCGATACACCTTATCAATTGTACACCCTTGGCATTCTTCACTAATGCCTTTGACACGGACGTTCGACACCTTTCACTAATTTCTTCGTCTTGACTCTTTTGGCATCCTTTACTAATGCCTTTGACACGGACTGTTAATACAAATAAACTGTAAAAACGTTTATTAATATTTTGCGATCTTTTTGTGTTTTGTTGATAACAAATATAATGTTATCTTAAGTACAATTATAAGGATACATGTTATTTTTGTAAAGCATTTACATATAGCCATTTAAATACAAAAATGTTGTAATTAATTATTTGCTGTAATAGTTTATTAGGATAGGTAAAAACCACAACCCATAGATCATAACCCATACCCAAGTTGGCTTGATACAATGTATACTTAGATACATTGTATCTAAAGAAAAACCATGGACCAACCCATAACCCATGACCCATAACCAAAAAACCCATGGGCAAAGAGGAGCGTCCCACAGATCCCTAGGATTACACTAGACGGATCCCTAGTCGGAGGGATCCGGGGAACAGTGACAGAAATTGCCTATAAATAGAGAGCCATTTCTTCATTTTAACTCACCCCTCTTCTTACTAAATCTCTCAAACACTCTCATTCTCTTCTAACATATAGATCACTTGATCTCGAGAGTTGTTTTTCTTTCTTTCTATTGTGATTCTCATATAGGTCATTCTCTAAGGCGAGATCACGAGCATTCTACAAGTCATCCAAGCAAGGGGTCCTTGATTGATTTGTCACTCCGCAAGATTTCTATAGCAAAGATCTTGTATTTGATATTTCACATATTTGTTGTGTAATAGTCGTGTTGGTTTGGTCCACCGTGTTACGGACTCGGTATTTAGCTTTGTACCGGAAAAAGGTGTAAGCAACGTTGTGAAGGTTCTCCGCCAAGTGAAGAAGTTTGTTGACATAGTGCTTGAACTCTCGAGTAGGTGACTCGGGGAGTGGAGTAGGGCAAGGAAGGTGTCCTTGTAGCCGAACCACTATACATCGGTTGTGTCATTTCTATCCCTTTGCTTTACTTTATTTACTTGCTTTATCATTAGATCTATACTTTCTCTACATCCATAATATCTCACATATTAACGAATCTAAAGTTTTTGAAACTAACTTATAATCGGTAAAACTATTCAACCCCCCCCTTTTAGTTTTCCACAATAGCTACTAATGTGACCACTGGACTGCTCAAAGAAATTGAACAAAGCTGGGTGACCGATGAGAAGTTAGCCAAGTTAGTAAAGTAGTTTGAAGATCCTAATTTTCAATCAACAAAGTACACTTGGTTTAATGGTCAGTTAAGAAGGAAAGGTAGGTTGGTAGTGGGAGGTAATGAGGCACTCAGAAAGAAAATCTTCTCACAAATCCACAATGAATCAGTTAGTGGGCATTCTGGTGTTCAAGTGACTGTGCAGAAAATGAGTTCTATTTGTTATTGGAAGGGAATGAGAAAAGTGGTTAAACAATGGATTCAGGGAATGTGATGTTTGTCAGAGGCAAAAGCCTGATCTTAGTGCCTATCTAGGACTCTTGCAACCTTTGCCTATACCATTTAGAGTTTGGAGTGATATATCAATGGACTTTTTGTAAGGACTGCCAAAATCTCACAGGAAGACTGTTATACTAATGGTGGTGGACAGGCTGAGTAAGTATGCTCACTTTATTTCCCTTTAACATCCTTTCACAGCTGCACAAGTGGCACAAGTATTCTTAGAAAACATCTACAAGTTACATGGTTTGCTGATCGGTGCCAAACCGTCAAGTTATCTCACACAAGCTAGCCACTTGTGAATGGCTAACCGTAAGAAACTTAAAACAGTTCAGACACAGAATGCAATGAAGATCAAGAGGAGTATAGTGTTTCCCCGGGTCGTTAAGTCCCAACGAGGTGTGAAATCTGTAGTACAACGAATCTGTGATCGGGTGATATTGAACAGGAAAGGGGTAATGATTGATTTTACACTAAGGAAATTAAATCTAATAAAGACTTTGAAGTCATTTTAATTCTATTTTTAAAATCGATTAACGCGAAAAACCGGGAACTCACCGAGCCCCGAAAGTGAAAATAATGAAATTTAAGTCCTATGAGTGCAAAACTAATTTTCCTACATCCTAAATGACGAAAAATAATTTTAGGAAAAAGCGGAATATTTTTTTGAGTTTTATTTTATTTTCTACGAATTAAAAACGATTTTATACCAATTAAATGATTAAAAATACTAAAACATTTTTGAAAAATCTGAAACTTTTACAGAAAATGCTTGAGATACTACTGAGTCTAGGAAAAATCAAAAACTACACTAGTGCTTAATGAAATAAGCTGTTAAAAAGCGAAATAAGCTAACTAACATAAAACTACAAGGTACCTTAAATATTAAACGTTGCAAACTAAAACCAATAAAGACCCAAGGGCGCAATGGTTACAGGTACACGCTATGCTTCTTCTAAGGGGAGAGGTCTCAGGTTCGACCCCTGCCTCTCCCTTTTTGTTATTTTTAGTTTAAACTGTGATTTGAACTTCGTTTAAAACATTAATCGACCGCGTAAATAAACAAACATCTTCCCAAGCTCAGTTGGTTTAGGAGTGTTGGCTGAGTTGCGTGGATGTGCACAGCAGGTGCTGTGTTCGATTCCCAGACCTGACTTTTTGCTATTTATTTTATTTGGCCTGTTCTTTTCTTCCCACTTGAAAATGAGAACGAGCAACACTTTTATACAAAAAGTGAAACCACCAACTGATATAACGCATAGAAAAACAGGAAGGAAAATTAGATAACACTTCTAAAGGGGTGTTTGGCTAAAAAGGACAAAGGGGCTGTTTGGTTGAGCTAAGCTAAAGGCATTATTGTAAGCTACTAGCAATCAAATAGCGATGAAAGAAATGGAAAATCAGTTGGAAAATAAGCTATCTAGGATGCTCTTAAACTATAATGGAAAATGAATAGAAAAGCAAGATAATCCTACGATAAGCACTAAGTAATAACGATTTATACTAAACCTAACCTACTTACATTATTAAGCAAAAAAAAAACGAAACCTGGATGAGCCAAAAAGCTTTCCCACTAAACACTATGAGAACTGACTGCTGCTATTGTGCAGTCCCCAAAACAGCCTCTGTGGCTACTTTGCAATTTAATTTTAGGCTGAGATTTGAACTCCCAGGCCAATCACACGCTGCAGAAATATTGTTAGCATAGCAAAGATTCATGAGAAACCAAGTGGGGGCCAAGAAAGGCACTGAATAGCTTATAAATAAGCTGCGAACAGCTTCTTTTGGTCCATTTCTAACTTGAGACAGATAAAAAAAAAACTGTTGAAAGACAGATTTTTAAACTTAATTTAAACTATCCTAGAGGAACTTAAGATGCAAACAAGTTGGACACAAACTGAGCTGGGAATACAATGACTTAAGAAAAACAAGATTTGCACATTTTGCACACCAATTAATCTGAGAAATAAGCCCAAGAATAAGCTCACATGAGCCTAAGAAACACAACTTGTAACAAAATTGATACCTAATACCTTCAACAAACCAGTGGCAGATTTAATAACATGAACCAAAAAGTAAATTAACATAAAAATATGAAATTAAGAAAAACTGGAAATTACATTCATTTGAAATCAAAGATTACATTCATTTGAAAATAAGAGTGAGCTAGAACTAAAAATTCTAGACTCAACCTGGAAACTAAAAAAAAAGAACTGAATTAAAACTAAAAATAAAAAATAAAAACTAAAAACTAACTACTGACTAACTCTTACAATGGCATACAATGTCCTATTAATACTAAGCTAAGAAAGGGTCTTCAATCTCCTCTTTTTGTCTTCTTCTGTCTTCTTGGGAGATAAACAAGTCAACACATGCGTGCCTCTCTGCCAGTCTCTTTGTCTTCACCTTCAGTCCACAGGGGATGGCTTATGGGGGAGATGATGGGTAAATGGTTGCAGAGTATGGGAAGGTGAGAAAAAAGGGGTTAACCCTTTGACTGGGTTTGTCAGGGGGAGTGTGGGTTGAAAGGGTTTTTTTTAATGTTTGTGTTTCTGTGTTTGTTTGGCAGGAAAAGAGGAAAAAGAAGAAGGGGTGGTTAATTCGTTGACCGGGTGTGGGAGTTTGACCGGGTTTTGGACCGTGGGCTTAAGTGGTAATGGACTTGGAATTAGGATTAATTTTGAATCCATGGTGTATTTTAGGGACTAAAACTGCCAAATCCAATTTTCCAGGGACTAAACATGTAAATTTTCCAAAATTTATCAAAATGACCAAATTTGACAAGTTAGAATTATCAAAGGACTAAAAATGTTAATTTTCCAATTTAAAATGTCCAGGGGTAAATTCTGTCAATCTTTGAAATTTAAGGGACTAAAGTTGCCATTTTTGAAAGTTGGGGGACTGAAACTGCCAATTGTGCAAACTTTGCTCGTTTTTCATCTGATTTTAAACATTTTGCATCTGAAACATATAAAATACAATTTTGAGATATTTTCAGTATTTTGATGCATTTTTGAGCATTTTTAAGTGTTTTGCAGTTCAGATTTGACAAAAAATGATGAGTATTTACACACTCATCATTTGCCAAACACCATTGTAAGTGACTGGGACAAAGTGTTCCTAAGTGCTTTTTGGCAATCATTGTTCAAGGCTTTGAAAGTTAAACTGCAAATATCAACAGCCTACCATCCACAATCAGATGGACAAACAAAAGTGGTGAATAGGTGTCTCGAGTGCTACCTGAGATGTATGTCTGGTGAGAAGCCAAAAGAGTGGACACAATAGCTTTCAATGGCAAAGTTTTGGTATAACACAAATTTCCACACTGCTATCCAAACCACCCCATTTGAAGTGCTATATGGCCAAACATCACCCATCCACATGCCTTATTTTCCAGGGGAAAGTACAGTTGAAACCGTGGATAGAACAATGCAGGCAAGAGTGCAGGTGGTTAACATGCTTAAATTTCATCTAAATAAAGCACATGTTAGGATGAAAAGTTTGGCAGATAAACACATAACTGATAGAAATTTTGAAGAGGGTGTTTGGGTCTATTTGAAATTACAACCATACATGCAAGTAACAGCTAGACAAAGTCCTAATAACAAACTCTCAGCTAAGTACTATGGTCCATTCAAGATCATAGAGAAGATTGGCAATGTGGCTTATAAATTGCAGCTTTCAAGTGGTAGTCAAATCCACCCAGTATTTCATGTATCCCAACTTAAGCTTTGCAAGGGAGTGGTTGATAAGCCTGGAACTCTTCCCATGTGTGACAATGAAGGGCTCCTATCAGTACTTTCAGTGAAAATCATTGACAGGAAATTGGGAAAGGTGAACAATAGGGCTGTTGTTTATGTGTTAGTACAATGGTCCAATGGCAGTGAAGAAGAGGCAACTTGGGAGCTATACACTGAATTACTAAAGAAGTATCCTGGGTTTGGTCAAGAGGAAGCAACTGAAGGTACAGTTTGACTGTGGAAAGTCAAATGTTAAGGAGAAGGGATTTGATACGTGCCAATTAAGTACTGCTAGCTTAGTTAGCACTGCTAAGCCCTAGTTTGTTAGTACTGCTAGTATAGTAGCTAAAAGTCTGTTATGACTTCTGGCGGGAAATTATGTTTTTCTTCTTTTCCTTTTTCCAGCTTTGTATAAGTACTTCTTTCCATTTCACTTGTAAATCATTCACTAAAATTGATTGTAATCAACTCTCTCTGTAATTGTGTTACTTCAAAAGTGAATCAAGAACTCATATACGAAATCATTTCTTATCTCCATATTTCTCTGTTTGTTTTCTAGTTGATCTTGGATTCTTATAACTCAATTAACACATCTTTACGTTTTAGTATACATGAGTGTAAAATAACGTTAAAGTGGTCACAATAATTTTCTCAAAAAGGAAAAGTTTATATTGTGTGATGACAGGCTCAAACCATGCAGATTAATACACTTAAAACTAGAAACTATTCATGTTAATAATTGATGAAATATGCGGAAATTACTAGAGAACTTAAATCGCCAATGACCTACTAGCACAGCGGTGAAGCATTCCCTGGTTTTACCCAAGGTCTTGAGTTCGATCCTCATGGATGGCAAGCCTTGGGGTTTTTCCCTCCGAATGCTTGTAACGGCCCATGGTCAACATCTTGTTGTCTAGGGTACGTGCAAGGCTTCACCATTATACGGTGAGGTTTCCCTGATGTCGTATCCCGACTGAATGTTCGAAAAAAAAAAAAAAACTAGAGAACTTAAACCGTATTTTAAAACCAACATTAATTATCAAAATTCTCGGCATGTTACACAAATTTAAGAAGTCAATATCAATAATGAACAACATAACCTACACCCTTAAGAAACAATTTCATCCATAATCGAATTATGAATTGTCAAGAATAAAAAAGAACACAAGTTCAATAACCATATATCGCTCTCATATAACCAACATTGCATACCAAAATGATATTCGATTACTTTTAAAACATTTATAATTTCTGTTTAAGTTTATACAAGTAATCACTAAGTATTAAACAAGTTCTAAGTGTGAAAGTAAGTTATTTTAACATTTTGTAACTAAAGTTTACATCACTTATAGATATCTTAATTTTTTGTTACAAAGTATTAAAATGGTATGTAAGTATGTAACTATTGTTGAACTATGAGCATATTTGACAATTATATCTAGCTAGAAAATGATACCTTGTGTTTAAAAAACTTTATAACAAAAATAATCATCAAATAGTTTTTTATTTTATTTTACTGAAATACAATTATTCATGAATATATGGATATGATAAAATAAAATAAAATAATAAAATAAAACTACATATTTTTCTTGGATTTTTTAGTAGAAAACGGGGAGACAAGGTTCACATGTATTTCTTTTTCATAAAAGTTTTGTCAAGACTTTAGTAAAATGAATCGTTGATATATCATGCTATACTGAACTAATGACTTATTAATAAATAATTTATAAGAGACACTATAACCATGGTTCTAAAAGACTTGTAAATGCGTAAAGCTTGGTTATGCCGTCACGTCATGCCGCTACGTCGTCTTATGCCACATGTTTTTGTAAACTGGATATATATGAAACATGATATGAATATATAAATAGTTTAATATTTTGTGCCGCCTTATGTCACGCTTTGTAAACGTCAAAGTTTTGCTTTGACTGCAAAAACATGAGGCTTGGTCATACCGTCACGCCACGCCTCGCGCTATTTATAACCTTTACTGTAACCATGTAAACAAGACCAATTGCGTAAATTCAGTAAAAAATTATATTTTCAGTTGTCCAAGGCTATTTTAAGAGCTTGCTTTGAAACAATGAGCCAATGACTTTAAAGTGTCGATCACATGAATTTTATTTATATTAGAAAAAATTACACGTTTGGTCTCTATGGTTTGCCAAAAATAACAACTTTAGTCCCTAAGTCGTTTTTATTACACCAGCAGTATCTAATTTTGAAACTATGCACGCTTTTGGTCCCTATTTTGGATGGGCGTTAGTTAAGTCCGTTAAGTATTTTGCGCTGTTAGTCCTTCGTTAATAATTTTTGCACCGTTAGTCCTTATTTTTTAAAATATAGTTTTCCCCAGTTAGTCCCTTCGTTAATAATAGTTATCGCCCGTTTTTTTACGTTTTTGTCCGTTTTTATACGTTTTCGTTCGTTTTTATCCGTTTTCCCCATTTTTTTTCGTTTTTCGTTCGTTTTTTACCTTTTTATCCCTTTTCGTCTGTTTTTATATGTTTTCGTCCGATTTTTTACGTTTTTATCCGTTTTCGTCCGTTTTTTACGTTTTCGCCCATTTTTTACGTTTTTGTCTGTTTTTAACCGTTTTCGTTCGTTGTTTATTCGTTTTCGCCAGTTTTTTTACGTTTTTGTCCGTATTTTTTTTCCGTTTTCGCCCGTTGTTTTACGTTTTTGTCTGTTTTTTTTCTTTTGCGTTCGTTTTTTATCCGTTTTCGCCCGTTTTTTTTTCGTTTTTGTCTGTTTTTATCCGTTTCCGTTCGTTTTTTAATCTTTTTCGCCAGTTCTTTTACGTTTTCATCCGTTTTGTCCGTTTTTCTTACATTTTGTCCGTTTTTCTTTCTTTTTTGTTCGTTTTTGTACTATTTCAATATATTGAAAATTTTTTCCAAAAAGAAAAAAAAATTTCCAAAAAAAAAAAATGGAAAAAAAATATTTCCGAAATAAAATTTTAAAAAAAAATCAAATTTCAAAAAAAAAATTGAATAAAAAGTTTCAAAAAAAATTTTGAAAAAAAAATTCAAATATATTTTTTTTAAATCTTTAAAAAAAAATATGTCCGTTTTTTTTTCAATATTTTTTTATTCAAAATTTTTTATTTTTTTTCGAAAATATTTTTTTCACAATTTATATTTTCAAAATTTTTTTGGAATTTTTTTTTTCAAATTTGGAAATTTTTTTTTTTTGAAATTTTTTGTGAAAAAAAACGAACGAAAACGGATAAAAACAGACAAAAACGTAAAAAAAATGACGAAAACGGATAAAAACTGGCGAAAACGAATAAACAACGGGCGAAAAAGGAATAAACAACGAACAAAAACGGATAAAACAGAAAAAAAGGTAAAATAATGGGCGAAAACGTAAAAAAACGGACGAAAATGGATTAAAACGTAAAAAACAGTCGAAAACGGATAAAAAACTGACAAAAACGGATAAAAACGGACAAAAACGTAAAAAACCGCACGAAAACATATAAAAACAGACGAAAAGGGATAAAAACGTAAAAAACGGACGAAAAACGAAAAAAAAAGGGGAAAACGGATAAAAACGGAAAAAAACGTAAAAAAACGGGCGATAACTATTATTAACGGAGGGACTAACTGGGGAAAACTATATTTTAAAAAATAAGGACTAACGGTGCAAAAATTGTTAACGAAGGACTAACAGCGCAAAATACTTAACGGACTTAACTAACGCCCATCCAAAATAGGGACCAAAAGCGTGCATAGTTTCAAAATTAGATACTGCTGGTGTAATAAAAACGACTTAGGGACTAAAGTTGTTATTTTGGGCAAACCATAGGGACCAAACGTGTAATTTTTTCTTTATATTAAGTTAGACAATGTAATTTTTTAACTTTTTTTTCTTTTGAGTGAGATATGCAACAAATTATATAGATATGATAGGAAAAGCTTGTCCGTTTGTCTAAAAAGATGAGGTATAAAGAAATTGTAGCCAAAATGGAATATAGACGATAAGCAAACATCCATGTGACAAAGATAATGACCCGACTATTTTGTCATAATCATTGTTTCTTTTTTCATGTAGACTACCTTCTATTATTGATGTTGTTATTTAAAAAAAATCTAAAAAGAAAATCTAAAACAGGTTGTCATGAAAAATAAATTGGCAAGAAACGAACTTTTGGATAATCATCTAAAATGCTTTATTTTTCAGGTGTTCAATCACACAATAAAGGGTGTTTGTTATTGCTATTATTTATAGTTTCAAGCATTGTCGTTGCTATATTTGAAAATGAATCAGTCATGCATAAAGATAAATAAAGTTTTTTGTGGTTCCGTTTTTTGCTCTAAAAATTAAGAAATACTTGTCAGAAATCGTCATTTGGCTTGGTCCGATCAAAAAAGGAATGAGACTCTTTGGGCATTGTTTGGGTCGAGTGAAGTAACGACTGGCTACCTAAAATATAAAGATCCCTCACTGCACACTTTGAGTTCATCTGAGTACGCAACACAGAAACACAAACAAGAACACGAGACAGGAAGAAACAACAAGAATAATCCAATAGGAAACATGCAATGTTTATTAATGAAATCTTAACTCTAAAACTCCAATGACAATTTTTGATCCCTACCCTCCACGA
This sequence comes from Chrysanthemum seticuspe, assembly GCA_019973895.1. NCBI lineage: Eukaryota > Viridiplantae > Streptophyta > Magnoliopsida > Asterales > Asteraceae > Chrysanthemum > Chrysanthemum seticuspe. The sequence continues at coordinate 138,444,385 of BPTQ01000008.1, forward strand.
TATATATAGACTAACTTTGACACGTTAGACTACAACTAGGATTACATAAACCTAACCTTAATAGATAACTATTACTACCCCCGTCCCATTAAAATTGTCCACTTTGACTTTGTTAAGTGTTTATTTTTTAACTTTGATCTTAAATAATTTTGTTCACGTTATATAACACTTGATGGAAAATATATGAATGGATTGGGATCTAACTGTATTTTCATTGTTATGATTTTCATAAAATATTATATAACTTAAACAAAAATATTTAAGGTAATAGTTAAGAAAGAAAGACTTAAAAAAAGTCAAACTGGACAGTTATTATGGGACGGAAGGAATACATGTTAAGTAAACTAGACGTTTTGGACTTCTACTCCAACTTGTATTGCTAAACCTGGTCCACACCTGGAAGCCACAATCAGACTCAGGAATTCGTCAACAATCACTCGCTGAATTTCTGAGTCGAAGAGGGTAACTCTTGCACACCAAGTAATAACCTCGTCTCCTTGAACCTTCTACGCACCAAGGCCTTTGCCAAAGGGTCTGCTTTCTGATCTTCTCCGGATACGTAGTCTGCTATAAGCTGCTCATTCTTCACACTCACGAATGAAATGATAACGAGTATGGAGGTGTTTGCTTCTACCATGAAAGATTGGGTTCTTTGATATTGCAATCGCTGAATTGTTATCAACACTAATTATCACCTTTTGTCTCTCCAACCCCATCACTTCCGCCAATAACTCTCTTAGCCAAATTGCCTGACACGCAGCTGCAATGGTTGCCATGAACTCAACTTCACACGGAGATAATGCCACGGTAGTTTGCTTTTGTGAGCACCATGTAATAGGTGATGTTCCTAGATATAAAATGTGTCCAGTAGTACTTCATCCATCATCAATAGCAACATTATGACTGCTATCACTATATCCCACCAATTTCATGTCATTACCCTGATTTTATTCAATTCCAAACGAAGTTGTACCTTTAAGATAGCGTAGGATCTGCTTGATAGCACGTCACTAGTATAATCGCCACAATCCCCTACGACTTTTTTTAAACGGTCCCTACGACATGTCTCAGGCACTAACTCCTCCCGACAACATGTCATAGGCACCAACTTGTCGACACTTCCCCGTCGCTATTTACTGTCCCGACGACAATGTGGGACCCACATACTTTTTCAGTCAAAGATTTTGATGTTATGCACAATTGGTCCCGACACCATATTGCTAATTAACCATTTGATTAGTTAAGTCTAGTTACGCTTCTAAATATACCTAGGACATGTCGTCGGTACGTAATTGCAAAGGTCAACGACAGTCAATGTTATGTTTTTTTTGCCGACGACATGTCGTAGGAAAAAATAAAAACCATATTGGTTTTTCATTTTACTTCCCGACGACATGTCGTATGTAAAATAAAACACATATTGGTTTTTCATTTAACATTCATATGACAAAGATAATGGCCCGACTATTTGTTATAATCATTGTTTCTTTTTTAATCCTTCTATTATTATTGTTTGTTATTTAAAGAAATCTAAAACAAAAGTCTAAAAATAGGTTGTCATGAAAAATAAATTGGCAATGAACAGGATAATTATCTAAAATGCTTTATTTTTCAAGTGTTCAATCCCACAATAAAGGGTGTTTCCTATTGCTATTATTTATAGTTTCAATCATTGTTGTTGCTATATATGAAAATGAATCGGTTATCCATAAAGATAAATATTTTTTTTAGTTCCGTTTCTTGCTCTAAAAATTAAGAAATACTTGTCGGAAATCGTCGTTTGGCTTGGTCCGATCAAGAAAGGAATGAGACTCTTTCTGCATTGTTTGGGTCGAGTGAAGTAACGACTGGCTACCTAAAATTTAAAGATTCCTCACTGCACACTTTGTGGTTATCAGAGTACGCAACACATAAACACAAACAAGAACGCGAGATAGGAAGAAACAACAAGAATAATCTGCTAGGAGACATGCAATGTTTATTGAAGAAATCTTAACTCTAAAACTTCAATTAAAATTTATTGATCTCTACCATCCACGATATATATATAGACTAACATAGACACGTTAGACTACAACTAGGATTACATAAACCTGGCCTTAATAGATAACTATTACATGTTAAGTAAACTAGACGTGTTGGACTTCTACTCCAACTTGTATTGCTAAACCTGGTCCACGCCTGGAAGCCACAATCACACTCAGGAATTCGTCAACAATCACTCGCTGAATTTCTGAGTCGAAGAGGGGAACTCTTGCACACCAGGTAATGACCTCATCTCCTTGAACCTTATACGCACCAAGGCCTTTGTCAAAGGGTCTGCTTTCTGATCTTCTCCGGATACATAGTCTGCTATAAGCTGCTCGTTCCCCACACACTCACGAATGAAGTGATAATGAGTATGGATGTATTTGCTTCTACAATGAAAGATCGGGTTTTTTGATATTGCAATCGCTGATTTGTTATCAACTCTAATTATGACCTTTTGTCTCTCCAACCCCATCACTTCCGCCAATAACTCCCTTAGCCAATTTTCTTGAAATACAGCTACAGTGGCTGCCATAAACTTAGCTTCATACGAAGATAATGCCACGGTAGTTTGCTTTTGTGAGCACCATGTAATAGGTGATATTCATAGATATAAAATGTGTCCAGTAGTACTCCGTCCAACATCAATAGCAACATTATGACTGTTATCACTATATCCCACCAGTTTCATGTCATTACCCCGCTTTTATTCAATTCCAAACGAAGTTGTACCTTTAAGATAGCGTAGGATCTGCTTGATAGCACGTCATTAGAACAATCACCACAATCCCCTACGTCATTTTTTAAATAGTCCCTACGACATGTCTTTGGCACTAACTCCTCCTGACGACATGTCATAGGTACCAACATGTCGACATTGCCCCGTCGCTATTTCCCTTCCCGACGATAAATTCCTGACGACAATGTGGGACCCACATGCTTTTTCAGTCAAAGACTTTAATGTTATGCACAACTGGTCCCGACGACATGTCTTAGGCACTATGTTGCTCAAGGACGGACCTTAATGGAGACCGGGGAGGGCCCCGGCCCCCCCAAAATTTGCGGCACCTAATGTAAATATTATAGGTTTTAGGGGTAATTTAGTTGAGGTTATAAACAAATCTCTGATTCGGCCCTCCCAAAATAAATTCGGCCCCCCCAAAAAAAATGTTTAAGTTCCGTTTATGATGTTGCTAATTAACCATTTGATTAGTTAAGTCTAATTACGCTTCTAAATATACCTATGACATGTCGTCGGTACGTAATTGCAAAGGTCAATGATGGTCAATGTTATATTTTTTTGCAAATGACATGTCGTAGGAAAAAATAAAAACCATATTGGTTTCTCATTTTACTTCCTGATGGCATGACGTAAGGAAAATAAAAAACATATTGGTTTTTCATTTAACATCCATGTGACAAAGATAATGACCCGACTATCTGTTATAATCATTGTTTCTTTTTTCATGTAGAGACTACCTTCTATTATTGTTGTTTGTTATTTAAAAAAATCTAAAACAAAAGTCTAAAAAAAGGTTGTCATGAAAAATAAATTGGCAAGAAACGAACTTTGGATAATTATCTAAAATGCTTTATTTTTAAAGTGTTCAATCCCACAATAAAGGGTGTTTGCTATTGCTATTATTTATAGTTTCAAGCATTATTGTTGCTATATTTGAAAATGAATCGGTTATCCATAAAGAGAAATAAATTTTTTTGTAGTTCCGTTTCTTGCTCTAAAAATTAAAAAATACTTGTTGGAAATCGCCATTTGGCTTGGTCTGATCAAGAAAGGAATGAGACTCTTTGGGCATTGTTTGGGTCGAGTGAAGTAACGATTGGCTACTTAATATATATAAAGATCCATCACTACACACTTTGAGGTTATGAGAGTACGCAACACATAAACACAAATAAGAACACGAGACATGATCAAACAACAAGAATAATCTGCTAGGAAACATGAAATGTTTATTGAAGAAATCTTAACTCTAAAACTTTAATTACAATTTATTGATCTCTACCCTCCACGATATACATAGACACATTAGACTACAACTAGGATTACATAAACCTAACCTTAATAGATAACTATTACATGTTAAGTAAAGTAGACGTGTTGGACTTCTACTCCAACTTGTATTGCTAAACCGGAAGCCACAATCAGACTCAGAAATTCGTCAACAATCACTCGCTGAATTTCTGAGTCGAAGAGGGTAACTCTTGCACACCAAGTGATGACCTCATCTCCTTGAACCTTATACGCACCAAGGCCTTTTTCAAAGGGTTTGCTTTATGATCTTCTCCGGATACATAGTCTGCTATAAGTTGCTCGTTGTCCACACACTCACGAATGAAGTGATAACGACTATGGATGTGTTTGCGTCTACCATGAAAGATTGGGTTAATCGCTGATTTATTATCAACTCTAATTATCACCTGTTGTCTCTCCAACCCCATCACTTCCGCCTATAACTCCCTTAGCCAAATCGCTTGACATGCAGCTGCAGTGGCTGCCATGAACTCAGCTTCACACGAAGATAATGCCACGGTAGTTTGCTTTTGTGAGCACCATGTAATAGGTGATGTTCCTTGATATAAAATGTGTCCAGTAGTACTCCGTCCATCATCAATAGCAACATTATGACTGCTATCACTACATCCCCCAGTTTCATGTCATTACCTCGCTTTTATTCAATTCCAAACGAAGTTTTATTATTAAGATATGTAATTCTCTTGGGCTTTGCATGTATTGACTAACTACACCAATCGAGTATGTTAAATCTGGACGAGTATGTAAGAGATAAAGTAAGCAACCCACTATCTTTCGATATTGAGTAGCTTCAAATTATGGTTCATCTTCAACTTTTGACAACTTGAGATCCTTTTCCAATGGATATAAAGTTGCATTGCAATCTTTCATACCAGCTTCTTTTAAGATTTTTAGTACGTACCTCTCTTGCTTGATCTTCATCCAATCCTTTTCTTGTGAAACTTCAATACCCAAGTAATAAGTTAACTCACCAAGATCCAAAATTTCAAATTGAGATGCCATCCTTTTCTTGACCTCATTGATGAGTTCTAAGTTTGTTCCAGTCATGAATAATTCAGCTACATAAATCACGAAATTGGTAAATTCTCCATTGGGCACCAATCTATAAACCGCCTTTTCTTGCATGCATTGTTGAAAACCCATCTCTTTTAAAGTACTACGGATTTTTATGTTCCATGCCCTTGGAACATGCCTTAGGCCATGATTTAACTAACTTATATACTTTTTCCTCCTCTCATGGTTTTTCAAAACCCTCGGGTTGAACAACATACACTTCTTCCTTTATGTCACCATGTAGAAAGCCATATTAATATCCAAATGATGAAATTTCCATCATTTCTCGGCTGCGAGAGCAATCAAGAGTTGTATGGTATCGAGTCGAGCTACTGGCGCGAACACTTCATGAAAGTCAATACCGGGTTGTTGTACATAGCCTTTAGCAACTAGACACGCTTTGTGCTTGTTGACTGAGCAAATTAAATTTCATTTGATCTTGAATAACCACTTTAACCAAATCGGTTTAACATCTTTAGGAAGAGAAACAAGTTTCCATGTATTATTCTTGACAATAGAATCAAGCTTGGTTTTCATTGTTTTGAGCCATTTCGGTTTCAATTTGGCTGCACTATAATTCATTGCTTCCTCATCAAGTGTCAACATAAGTTCATTAATATTAAGTTGGTAGTCACTTAACCTCGTTGGTAAAACCTTGTTTTGAGTTGAACGACTTAACGGGATAGACGTGGCATGATTACCTGGTTCCTGTTCATCAGTTACTATTACGTGAACAGTAGCAGGTTGCGGACTGTTGAACGTATGTAATGGGCTGTTGTCTTGACCTATTATGGGTTGTTCATATATAGTAGCTTACGGGCTTTCCTCCTTGTTCAAAACCTGATTAAAATCAGTTTCATGTATATCGTGCCAAAGAACAGTAAACGTACCTGGTTTTCGTCCTTCTTCGTTTGTGTCTGCGGTGATACCTTTCCAATTCCAGCCTCTTTTCTTATCACAAATCACATGAGGATTGATTCTGATTTTATTTTCATGAGCATTGTAAAGACGAAAACCTTCTGAACTCGGCTCCTTTTCGAGATAAACCAATGGTTTCAACCTATCATTGAGTTTCTTCAAATGCTTCGAGACTATTCTTTCATAGGAAATATAACCAAATAATTTTAAGTCTTCAAGGTTCGGTTTTTCTCCATAAAACTTCTCATATGGCGTAGCTCCTTTCAATGCTCTTCTAGGTGTTCGATTTATTATATAGGTTTCATGTCAAACCGCTTCACCTCAAAAGTGATTTGGTACACCTTTTACCTTCATGAGACACCTTGTCATCTCGAGTAGAGTAAGGTTTCGTCGTTCAACAACTACATTTTGTTGAGGTGCATAGGGATCCGTCAACATACGTGTTATGCCTTCTTGGTTACAAAAATGATTAAAGTTATGTGACGTAAATTCACCACCTCTATCCATATGGAATGTTATAATCTCTTTACCAGTTCAGTTTTTAATCGACGTGTTGAATCTTTTAATAACACCTAACGCATCATTCTTGTGTTTCAAAAGAAAAGACCATATGTACCTTGAACAATCATCGATGAGAACCAAGATATAAGAGTTGTCCACTTGAGTGGGGGATTCACTGGTCCACATATATCCCCGTGTGCCATCTCAAGAATTTGTGAAGCTATATATGGTGCCTTCTTGGAGAACGATTTCTTCGTTTGTTTTCCAACCATGCAAGACTCACATACCTGATCTTGATGTTTAATTACCGGTACCCCTTTAGCTAACTTATGCATCAAATTCACTGCACTAAAACGATATGACCAAGTTGCACGTGCCACAACCACTACTCTTCATCAATGTTAGCTTGCAAACAATAAGGTTTCCCAACTTTTAGTTGAGTCTTGTTAAGCTGATTTACACTTCGCGGGACTTTAAATAGCAAACTTCCACAACTATCACGCATGGTTAAGAAATCACCTAATATCCAAATAGCACAATCGGATATTGTAGCTTGTCAGAGACTTATCACATTACTTCGAAGAGTGGGAATGTAATAAATATCTTTAAGAAACTTTGGTTCGTTGTTTTTCCCTTGGAACAAAATCGAGCCCTTTCCTTTTATACTTGCGCACGAACCGTCTCCAAATCTCACATGACATGTTATTTATTCATTTAATTCAGAAAAGTAAGAGTAATTACATGTCAGGTGGTTACTTGCACCGTTGTCAAAGTGCCATACATCATCTTCCTCGGTGTTGGACTCGATCTTTGGTGGATTGAACTTTTCTTCATTCATAAAAATCATTTCTTGAACCAAGTTCATCATACGCGAGAGGTCGCGTTGCTCTGTTTCTTACCCTTTTGCTTATTATCCTCACGGTTTTTCGAGGAGTCACGTTGACCTTAGTTTTGATAGTTGCCCCTACCACGTCCTTGACTATGACCATGACCCCGAGAGTACGAACCACGTCCTCTTCTTCCGCTTGAGTTATTATTCCTGTTCGAATTTTCAGTCCTTGGATAAAGCAATTTCGCTTGAGCGTCGTTTGCTTTATCTTCTTCTTTCAATCTTTCTTCATATGCTTTCAATCTTCCAACTACATCCTCAAACCCCATGTTTTAAGTTCTAAAACTTGTTCTAGGGCATACAATAGGGGTGTGCACGATCCAAAAACCGGACCGGACCGAGACCCGATTTCGGCAAAAATCTTAGACCGAGACCGGACCGAATGTGGTCGGTCCGGTCTCGGTCCGGGTCGGTCCTTCGGTCGGTCCGGTCCAACAAGGCCAAATTAGCCCAAATTCGTCGGTTTTGGTCCGGACCGGACCGGACCGAGGACCGAATTAGCCCAAAAGCCGAGACCGCGGACCGAACAGAATGTCGTCGGTCCGGTCCGGTCCAGCCCGGTCTCGGTCGGTCTGGTCCGTTCGGGTCGTATGCTCATCCCTAGCCTACAATATAGACAAACCGTCTAGGAAGACTTGTGAGAAACATCTTTACCAGCTTGTGTTCCGACATGACTTCTCCAAGCGTGCTTGATTTATAAGCAATGTCTGATAGAGTTGAGGCATATGCGTCTATGGTAACGTTATATGACATCTTCAGATTCTCGAACTCCGTAATTAGGGTTTGAAGTCTAGCTTCTTTCACACGATCTGCCCCTAGATTACGAGTCTTTATTGCTTCCCACATCTCATTCCCAGTTTTAGATTCCCGATTTGTAAAACCAGGTCTTCTGGTATTGATTGAAACCATAGCCCTTTAACAATATTATTCTTCTTGGCATCATCTAAGCCCGGGTCGATCATATCCTAGACTCCATGGATTTCAAGAAGCACCTCCATACGCATTCTCCATATGGTGTAATTGGTGGACGTTAATAATTGACACTGAAATGTCAAATTTAATTCCTTTATCGGCGGTGGTGGTGGGTTGGAACCTGAGGGATCTCCCGTCATCTTAAATCTTCTTCTGGATCGTAAATAAGTTTGTAACGGGAAGCAAACCAGCCCTTTATCACACGGCTAGATTTAATTATGCTCAGTTAACGTTGAACTTGAACAATGACTATCACCAGAAGTATTGAACTGATCAAAATAGTCGACTTACCACTATAACGCAGGTTAGAGTTGATGGTTTTTTTTGGTTTATGTAAACCATTAATCTCAGGTACAAATCTTCAAAGTTTCACGAAGGTCTGATACCAATTGAGGTTATTAGAGTACGCAACACAGAAACACAAACAAGAACAAAACACATGAAAAAACAACAAGAATAATCTACGAGGAAACACGCAATGTTTATAGAAGAAATCTTAACCCTAAAACTTCAATTACAATTTATTGTTCCCTACTCTCTACGGTATATATATACTAACATAGACGCGTTAGACTACAACTATGATTACATTAAACCTAACCTTAATAGATAACTTTTACACGTTAAGTAAACTAGACGTGTTGCACTTCTACTCCAACTTGTATTGTTGAATCTGATCCACGCCTGGAACTCAGGAATTCCTCAACACACTTTAGATATAATGAAAACCTTTAGTTTAGGAGTAATTCAGGCTAGATCTACAAAAAGGAACATAGCCTTCGTATGATCCTTTTCTAGTATCTTATCTTGAGCAAAAAAGTGTTCAGTAAGAAAAGGCTGAAAAAAATAGGATTCGAACCCATGCATGAAGATGATGTATGTCATTTAGCAAGCCAATGCCTTAAGCCCTTGTGTTATCCCCGTCATCAGACCAGATCAATATCCATTGGACCCTCTTTTAAGTCTTTGGATTTATGATACTAATTTTGAGCCACTATAAAGTTGTTAGGAACTTAGGATCAAGTTTTCTTTGCTTTTGAAAAACATAAAACCTATTGTCACCTTTATCTAATTATACTATTATAGACATTGTCTGGAAATTAAATATATACATATATTTCATATCAAACTAAATAGACAACGGAAAATAAAACTCTAGCAGTCTAGCATGTTCTTATTTCTTTGTTTACTCGCGTTTTATGACTTCATCAGTGTGATTTGTAGCACACTTATTAAGTGATTATGATAAAAACAATCCATGTCCATTATTGTAGAGAGTCACATATCTATATAATGCAATAACATATGTTGGTGGTCCATATTTTCACCTAAAGACTGGTCCTATTCAATGTCAAATAAACTAAAATTTAAAACCGAATTTCATAAAAAATCAGTATCGACAGACCAAACATTTATATATATATATTTCACCTTTTAAAATGTCACATATCTTAATCATGCTACAAACCACCCCATCTTCTCATACCCTTAAATTTATGGCCAGCTAGCTATGCTAACCACCTCATATGCATCATGGAGGCATGGACCATGGCTTTGACCCAAAAATGTCTGTTTGATCATGTTCATGTGTGGCTAAATCCTAAATGCAGCACCTTTTCAAGGTATTTATGTGGGTTCCAAATCTTCAACCAGCCATGTGCTGTGATCTTGTTTTTTGTCACCCTTCTACTTATCATTGCATTATTCCCTTCTTGCCATTGTCTACCTGATAATGATATATTGATAAATAGTGTGTTTCTACATCTTTGACAAGTGTATTTATTGTAGCCAAATATATATTTTTGGTTAGGCCCCAAGTTAAAGTTGATGGGTACTCATCACTAAAATTGGAAAATGAAGTATTTTGTAAAGGTGGCTATTTGATACATCTTATGTAATACATTATGTTTTAGATAGATATTATATGTTTTGCCTGTTGCATGTAGGCAATGGTCATGTTGTCAAGACCTTAGAAATTAGATAATGAACTTTCTATGATCCGTTTATGCAATGCACAAACTTTCTAATTTTAAACCTTCTTCTATATTCGGCCATTCTTTACTAATAATTGAAGTTTGTGGCATGTTTGTGTGTGGTACAAAAGTCATTATCGCACTCCAAGTCATGATGTATGGTCTAACGCCGGACCCAAAGGGTTTCTTGTGGTGTCCGTGAAGCACATGAATTTTCTTACATAATGTAAAATTATGTTAAAAAAGTCCAATCTTCTAAAATTCACCTCGATACAAATCTTCTTCAGGTTACTTAATGAAATGCCCCTTGTAACTAGTCATCCAAGATTCGCCACCGATATATAAATTAAAACACATGTATATGCACATATGACCTATATCTGGATACATGCTTCTAATCTTAATGTAGTCAAATTCTATGAAACAAAATGTTTTGAATCCTGAGATTCCATGCTATAAAAGAGGTTACAACTTTTTTCCTTTCCTATCCAACTTCAATATGTTTGATCAGCACATGCTTTGTAAAGTTCTTTATAGTTTTAGATCTGTCTTTACATGCATATATAAATATTCGTATTTATAAAAAGAAACACAAATCCAATAACAATGAATATTCTGGTGGGATGATGTGGTGATTACGATGATGCTCAGAGACGTGACTCAAATTACACTAGTTACAAAGTTTTTGCTGATCACAATATTATTTGAAAACTATAACAATATTATACAGTATAAGTTGATTATATCTTGATTTCGTGTACAATAATTTTTTGCTGTCATTTGTGATTCTTTATTCCTAATATTAAACTACAGAAAACATATTTCTAGCTAATATAATATGTAGTAATACAGTAGTTAATAAGGTTTATATAGAGTATCATAACGTTAGAAGTTTGTTTAATTAATTATATCACTACTTCGGTTCTTCCGAGTTCCAACCTGTCAAATAATCTTGTTTCTATCTACTTTCGCAATTAACAGTTTCAGGCCGTCTTTGGGGGAGTGCGAACGATGTTATTGCACACGGTCATCATTTGTCGAGGGCTACAAAATTTCATGCACTTTTATTATATAGAGACTTGAGTTTAATTAGTTCACGTACTACTGCTACATGTATATTTTGTGTGTGCGTTTAAGAGCCTATTTGTAGTGATGACACGGAGCCACCGAAATTCATATGACGGCCTGTGCCAACATGTATGCATTATAAATTTTTTTGAAAGTTGAAACTTCTTTTTAAGTATGTAAGATTTAAGCACTTAATTGAGATATCAAAAACCTAAAACTCTGGTGGCAAATAAGTTAATCTACAAACTTCTTTTTAAGGACTTATATTTCACTTATATATATTACGAAATTCACGTTATACACAAAAAATAATAATCTTTAAACCGCATTTATTAACTGTTTAAGTTTTATATAAAGATATAAATCGAACAAATAAGCTAACATAAACACCCAATAATAAACTACGAAATTACTATATCATTTACATGTTAGTTGATATTAATATTTTCGGAGATTTGTGATCTTGTGACATATATAAGAAACAAAGTTGGCGATCCTTTCCTTGCAATCAACTCAAAAAATCTTCAAAAGACATTGAAGTTCACAATCGTTTTACACACTTTGACTCAGTCTAACTTACCGAAAAGATACATTCCTCAAAAGAAAAGTCCAAGGGCAACTGTTTTACCATGTAAATCTATAAAAGAAACAACAAAATTTTAAAAACTATTAGATATACATGCATGGAACACAATGAATTAAACTATCATGTATAACGAATTTTAATAAAATTGTTGCCAAATTTGGAATATTACATGATAGTGATACTCGAGATCATATATACAACATACGTATATTTCCTGGCCATGTCAGGTACAACAACCTTAAACATGATTAATCACCAAAAGCCGATCAAAACTTTGTATGATTTACAACTAATCACAATGATTTCGCTTTCGATCTTCATTTTGCGGGTCCCGTTTTCCTTAATTACCGCAATCAAATCGTGTTGTTCTAGGATCTTCGATCTTGTTAGCTAGCACGTCGATTGCTAAAGTTGACGATGGATCAACCCATAAACCATAACAATAGACATGATGAATGATTGATCGATATTTGGTTCAACTGTTAATGTAAAAACGTCGTTTCCTAGATCAACTCCTGAAGTTGTTTGCTTTCGTTTAATCTCCGCAACCAAAGCACCATCTTGATCAAGATTCAAAATCTTGAACCCTTTTGTACCATTTTTTAATATCTTGTAACCTCTTTGATTAGACCCTAAATCCACATGAATCATTCCATGTTTATTTGTAACGCGAAACCATCTTTGCTTCTTTGAGACATCCCAATTGTATCCATCCCAACATCCGAAAACTCGTAATTTCTGCAATCATATTAAGAGATGAATTAGATGATGTTCTTAACTAAAAATATACTATACCCAAGTTTTCAAGTGACATATAATGATTTATACCTTTCTTTGTATCGAAAATAGAACGTTGCCTAGAATATCCATCAAGTAGACTTGTGAGCTACATTTCTTGTCGTAATTATCAACCCGATACACGATTTCACCCTTTGAGTTGTATGCAGTGCATCCATGGCTATTGTATACTAGAGACTTCATCCATATGGTGAAGCATTCTGGCTTTGAACTCACATATGTTGATGACGACGATGATGATGATGATGGAGCTTGAGGATAAACCTTAGCCATTGTAGCCTACAATTTGTAGGGAGGATATTAGAGCAAGTTTATGTTGGAAGATGTAGGAGGGTTATATATATGCATACACACATGTGATGTCAAGAAAAGCAACCAACCAATCAATATATTTTGGAAATATTTTATGTTCTCTTTAAAGTAAGGATATACTAGTATTAGCTTTGAAAATATTTTTTGAATTTAAAATTGTATTTGCAAAAATACCTTTTTTTATTCAAAGTTGTCTTTAAACAAACTAAGGTATCTCTCCTACAATGATTTCGATCTCCTAACTGACATTTATGATATGAAAATATATATGATACCTAATTTATTATGATTTGGTAAGTATCTGAATTATTGTTTGATTATAGAAACACTACAACAATCGAACGGACGGGCGAGGAAACTTTCGCCGGGGACACAAAGTCTCCAGATAAAGTCACTAAACGACAAAATTGAATCTGACGTGGCACATGAATTCGCTGACTTGTTACGAAATTTTCAACGCTAACTTTCCGCGGGGACAAGTCCCCGGCGAAGGTGAATTTGCTTTTTATTAAACTTTGACCGGACAGTCAAAATTCAACGTAAAGTTTCTTCGGGGACGTGTCCCCGCCAAAAGTATTTTCAACTTTTATCAAATTTTAACCAAAAGTCCGAAGCATGTTAATTGTTCGCGGGAAAATTCCCGCCAAACCTTTTTCCGGGGACATGTCCCCGGCAAAACCCTTATCCAGAAAAATTACACTTTATATACCATATCTTATCCTCAAATTTCTTATCCTCAAAACCACCATATCTTATCTTCATGAATTTCTACCATATCTTATCTTCACACAAATTTCAAAACCTGAGATGGAGCAATTTAATAATTTTATGTGTTCTTATGGAGCAAGAAATATAAAATTAAGAACATCACATAGAGATTATTCATCTGGACGATAATATTATTCATGTACTCTGTCAAAGGTGAACAATCATACATTTCCTATTTATGTAAATATACAAATAATTAGGTTGTAATATCTTAAAATTTTCTTATTATGTAACAGCCCAGAAAAGATAATGGATACGGATATTTTATGTGGAAGGATGCATTTGACGCGTACTTAAGAACAATCTCTGCACCAACAGAGTGCTCGAGCTGCCATGAAAAAGATCTTAGGATAAGCTTGCTGGAAACACAAAAACATGTGCTAGAGACAAGAATAAGGGTGCTTGAGGCCAAACTTGAAATGGCAACGATTCCTGACGACCACGCATGTCAATCGGATGCATTACTTCGTGAGCTGTTAGGTGATATGGAAAATCTTCGTATGTAGTAGTAGTAGTTGTTGTTGTTGTTGTTGTTGTTGCTGTTGTTGCTGTTGTTGTTGTTGTTGTTGTTGTTGTTGTTGTTGTTGTTGTTGTTGTTGTTGTTGTTGTTGTTCTTGTTGTTCTTGTTGTTGCTAATCAAAGTAGTAGTTGTTCTTGTGGTTGCTGTTGTGGTTGTTGTTCTTGTTGTTGCTATACTTGGTCGTTTAACATGATATGTATACCATAGCACCTATACTTGGTCGTTTAACATGATACGTATACCAATAGCATATATACTCGCTCGTATAACATGATACGTGTACCATAGCACCTATACTCGGTCGTCTAACATGATACGTATACCAATAGCACATATACTCGCTCGTTTAACATGATACGTATACCAATAGCACATATACTCGCTCGTTTAACATGATACGTATACCATAGCACCTATACTCGGTCGTTTAACATGATACGTATACCATAGCACCTATGCTTGGTCGTTTAACATGATACGTATACCAATAGCACATATACTCGCTCGTTTAACAGGATACGTATACCAATAGCACATATACTCGCTCGTTTAACATGATACGTATACCATAGCACCTATACTCGGTCGTTTAACATGATACGTATACCATAGCACCTATACTTGGTCGTTTAACATGATACGTATACCATAGCACCTATACTCGGTCGTTTAACATAATACGTATACCATAGCACCTATACTTGGTCGTTTAACATGATACGTATACCAATACTCGGTCGTTTAACATGATACGTATACCATAGCACCTATACTTGGTCGTTTAACATGATACGTATACCATAGCACCTATGCTTGGTCGTTTAACATGATACGTATACCATAGCACCTATACTCGGTCGTTTAACATGATACGTATACCATAGCACCTATACTTGGTCGTTTAACATGATACGTATACCAATAGCACATATACTCGGTCGTTTAACATGATACGTATACCATAGCACCTATACTTGGTCGTTTAACATGATACGTATACCAATAGCACATATACTCGCTCGTTTAACATGATACGAATACCATAGCACCTATACTCGGTCGTTTAACATGATACGTATGCACCTATACTATCGCTCGTTAACATGTACGTATATCCATAGCACATATACTCGGTCCGTTTAAACATGATACGTATACCAATAGCACTATACAGCTCGTTTAAACTGATACGAATACCTAGGCACCTAGACTCGGTCGGTTAACATGATACGTATACCATAGCACCTATACTCGGTCGTTTAACATGATACGTATACCATAGCACCTATACTTGGTCGTTTAACATGATACGTATACCATAGAACCTATACTCGGTCGTTTAACATGATACGTATACCAATAGCTATATACTCGGTCGTTTAACATGATACGTATACCATAGCACCTATACTCGGTCGTTTAACATAATACGTATACCATAGCACCTATACTTGGTCGTTTAACATGATACGTATACCAATAGCACATATACTCGGTCGTTTAACATGATACGTATACCATAGCACCTATACTCGGTCGTTTAACATGATACGTATACGATAGCACCTATACTCGGTCGTTTAACATGATACGTATACCATAGCACCTATACTTGGTCGTTTAACATGATACGTATACCAATAGCACATATACTAAAAATAATTAGATTAGTTTTATAATTTTTAGGTTAAATTTAATTATATAATTTTATAATTTATTATTAGTTCTAATTATTTAAAATGATAGTTTTAATTTATAATTAAATCTTTTCCCAGGGACATGTCCCTTGGAAAATTTTTGGAATAAATTTTCATTTTCCCTCCGCACTTTTGCTTTATCCCGCCATAAGTTTCCCCGGGGACCTGTCCCCGGCACAAGTTTCACAAGAAGACAAATAAAGCTATCGCCGAGGAGTTGTCCCCGGCAAAAGGTGAAAGAAAATATTAACCTCAATTATTAACAGATCTGGTCTCACTCGGGGGGAAAAAAGGAGAAAAAACCTTCTTCCTCCTCTCAACTCACCACCACAGCACCCTGCTACTCACACCACCACCACCACCACTGCTACTCTTCCACACACTCGCACCACTGTGCACCACCTCCATTGCTACTCTCAACCCTCTCATTCTTTTCTCAAACCCTCTCATTGTTTAATTCTTTCTCTTCCCCTCTACTCTCACAACATCCGAGACCGAGACCAGGTACACATTTTTTTAAATTTTGCTTATTTTTAATTTTGCTAGTTTTTTTATTTTCGTTATTTTTATTTTTCTTTTAATTGTTGTTATTTGTTATTTGTTAATTGTTAATTGTTATTTGTTAATTGTTAATTGTTAATTGTTAATTTTGCTATTTTTTTTTGGTACAGTAGCTGTGGTGTGACCAACCCGAGACCGAGACCGAGCCGAGACCACAACCGTGAGCCGAGACCAAAAGGTATGTTTATTATTTTTTTTAGCGGGGACGTGTCACCGGCGAAAGTTTATAGCTCCCTATTTTTGAATATATATGTATTTTTTTAGCTTCCTGTTAATATGAGTAGGGTATGCATGATAAATCCTTAGAAGCTGAAGTTTTGGGCATTAGTTCTCTCGTTGGTGGTCTACAGCTGGGTATTTTTAGTTTATTTTTAGGATTTTTCTAAGCCTCCTAAATCAGTGCTCAAAGTAGCTGCATTAGGGCCGTTTGGAATTAGCTTAATGAAACCTGTTATGTAGCCAAAATGTTTTTAGCTTGAGCTTTTATGGTACAAATTAGTTGCAGTAGGCTTATTACAGTTAGTTTAAGTTAGTTTTAAACTGTGGTAGCTTATAGTAGCATAGAGGTAGCTTTTAGCTTATTTCATGTATGCTTATCACATCAGTTCCATTAGTCTCAATCCTTTCTTATTTTTGATTTTTAATTTTCTTGTTTTTAGTCCATATCAGCTGAAATTCTGGATTATAGCACTTTGGTTGGTGGTTGGTAACTGTATATTTTTAGTTTATTTTTGTGATTATTCTAAGCTAGCTTAATTAATGCTTAAAGTAGGCACTTGAGGGCCGTTTGGCATTTGGTAGTTTGAAACTAAACTTGTGCTTAGGTGCTTTTAGCTTGAGCTTATTTGACCCATATCAGTTGTATTAGCTTAGTCATGATTAGTTTAGGTTAGTTTGAGCCTGTGGTAGCTTTTTGTAGCTTATAGCTTATTTCAACAGTGCTTATCAAATCAGTTGTGTGCCCAAATCATAGTTCCTGCTCTCAAAAGTTGTTTCTGTTATTTTTCCTTGATTCTCAGTATTAATTTAGGATGTTCTGGAAGTTTTCATATTTTTCCATGCTCTTTTGCTATTTTTCTGCATTTAAATTCATTTTATAGCATTTTTAAATAGCATTTAATCCAAATAATTCACTAATTTCTATGTTCGTTTAACATATGGCAGATGTTGTAGCTAGGTCTCACGGTGGCGACGGAGGTAATTCGCCACCTCGTGGTCCCTCGAGGAGGATAGGCACCAATTGCCAGCGTAAGAATTTCTGAATTATTTTTCACTAAACTGTATTTGATTACATGTTATTTTAAATTGATAAAATGTTATTTTATGTCATCATCACTTGAATTTGATTACTTGTAGGCTCTAAATCCAAAGCTGCAGACCCAAATGCCAAAATTGGGAAAGGCGGGAAGGTGGTGTGTGGTCCCACGAAGAACACGGCACTGAAGGCGAAGAGGGCACTGGATGGTCGTCCTGTGTCGATCGAACTTCGGCCCAACCCGGAGGGGTTTTGGACACACGTGGGCCCTCACTCTTCTTGGTTCTCCAACTATGTTGGGGAGGTGTTACGGGACTCGATTCCCATGTTTTGCGATTCATGGGCTAAGGTTCCCGAAACGGCCAAGGCCCACATCCACGAGCATCTACATGTAAGTTTTTTTTAACCTTTATTTAAATTTGTATATTTATTCAAACTTGTTTGTTTATTTAAAACTTGTATAATTTTTTATTTATATTTTATTGCAGCACTACTTTGATCTCGACACACACCTTGCTGGCCCGAATGGAGATAAGATTGTTGACAGTATCGAGTATTATCTCCAAAAACGATATGACGACAACAAATATCGGTACAAAAAAGATAACTTTACGGCAGCATGTGGGCTGGAGAAAATTGAGGAGATCAAAAGAAAGCGTCCAGAGAACAAGACGCCAGAGGATTGGGATGCGTTGGTAAATTTCTGGATCGAAACTTTATAATAATAATAATAATTCATTTATATAATAGTTTTTATAATTTAAAATACGCAGGTTAAGTTTGGACAGACCCCAAGAAGCAGAAGATCTCAGAGGTGAATCGACAAAACCGAATGGCGAACACGAGTTCTAGCCTTCACGGATCTCAGTCGTATGCTGCTATTCGCCATAACTTTGTAAGAAACTATTTAATCATTTTATTTATATATATACATGGTGTTGGGTGTGTCGTTATTGATTTTATTTCTAAACAGTTGACCAGCTAGGCTGACGCGGTGGTCGGAGAAGACTTGATAGATCTTTACCGTCTGAACCATACGAGGGGCGATATCTTTGAGTCCTCGTTATCTGAGGCTAGATATGTAAGTATAATTTATTTTCAAAGTCACCCATTTTGATGATATATAATGCATCACGACTTATATATTACTTTTCTTGTTTTTTTGTAACTAAACAGAACGAGATATTGCGGATGCGGGGAGAGAGCACCTCCGATGGGACTCGCATAACTGACCGTCAGATTTTGCGTACCGTGATTGGTGGTAAGCAGCGCGGTCATATTCCTGGTGTAGGTCAGGTCTTACCTGGCGGTGGAGTGAAGAAGACCTTTAGCACCTCCCGACCTCGTGATGCAGCGGATGTGTCCTCACTGCGGGAAACAGTGCAGAAACAGACCGAGGAGCTCGCTACACAGAGGACTCAGATGGAGCAGGTCATGGAGTTTGTGAGGTCATTCCCGGCTTGGCAGGAGCGACTACAGTCCTCCCCGGGATCAAGTGCTACTCCACCTGGTGGGTCGGGATCTGGAGAGGGTGGGTCGGGATCTGGTGCTACTCCATCCGGCGAGTCTAGAAATACCGGGGACGGTAATGGGGGTAGTGGGGTTTAAGATGCCGATTTATGTTACTTTAACACATTTTGGATATGTTTGTACAAAATAACATGGATTATTATGTCGTTTATGTGCATTATGTGCTAGGATTCCCGTAAATGGATTATACGTATAGTTTTGGACCATTTGCGGATAGGTAGTTTTGGATAGTTTTGTAGATTATCATGCGTTAACGGTTTAGGAACCGTTTCGGCGATTTTGGAAAAGGATAACTATGTTAGCGATTGATGGGTATATATGATATTATGTTTAGCGAATTTGTGTTATGATTGATGGGTATATATGATACTATGTTAGCAAACAGGTTGTAGATTTTTTCCGGAAAATTTCCGAAAAAAATCTGAAAATTACCTATTTTGCAGCAATGTTCTACATATTGGGTCAACTAGTTTTGCCGGGGACATGTCCCCGGGAAAACACGAACTAATGACGTAATTAGAATACTTTAAATAAAGTTTGAAAATAGTTTCCCCGGGACTCGCCTCCGGGAAAACATGGACTAATGACGTAATTAGGCTAATATAAGTAAAGTTTAAAAATAGTTTCTCCGGGGACCTGTCCTCGGCGAAAAGTGATGCCACGTCGGACATATTTGACCGGCGACAATCGACTGGGGGTCCCACATGTCCCCGATAAAAGTGACAAACAGTCCCCGGGAAAAGTATTCCCGAGAAGGTATTGCCGGGGTCTTTTCAGCGGGGACATGTCCCCGGAAAAAAGATTCATAGGGGACATGTCCCCGGCGAAAGCCCTGAAACGTCGCCTGCGAAAGCGACAAATGTTGTAGTGAAAACACATAACAATTTAGCTTATTTATAATTATACCAATTGACCCTATACTTATTTTGTTTTAATAAATTACAACATTTTGTTCTACTCTTACAATACTACTCTGAAACATACAAATTTGTTCTACTCTATGTATCAAGTAAAGTAACTCTTAATATCGTCTTTCACGGTGTATGATGGAGGTTGAGATGTCGACAGCTTTACCCCTACCTAAGATAAATAGGCTGCTTCTGGTTCTATCAAAAGTAAAAAAAGACCTCCAACCTTATAAGAGGTGAGGATCAAACCCTTGACCCCTGTCTCCAGAGGTAAAGGTGTTAACCAAGTGATCCAAATCTTACTCTTTATGTTAACAATATTATGAATCCAATAAATATATAAAGCTTTCTCATATTGAAATTCGTATATAAAATTTTCTTATATTATAATAATACTTTTTATAGTGTATTAAAACATATCATTACAATTTGAATGAGAATTTATTTGAAAGGGAAAAGAGTAGCGAAAAACTTTGCAAGTAGGGCAGCATGTTGGGAGCAAATTGTGGGATGTTTTTATGATGATATGGCCCAACATATATAAACTCTAGTTTCACTCAACTATTATACAAGTTAACTTATACCAAAACAGGAGTATTATATATGTATGATTTTTAAAAATACTGCTAACTCTAGTTTTGGGTAATATTGATGCCACCTTTGTCTGATTTTACGTATATAGCAAATAAATAGGTTATTAAATAGAAAGTACTGTATATTATTAAGACTTTTACTACAAAAAGAAAGATCTAGCATAATGGTCTACACATGTTTTAATAAATTGATATTTGCAAGTTGCAACCCTTCACATTAATTTTTTGACTTTTTCTACAGTAACTAGTAACTGCTAGCTTATACGGAGTACTTTTTATTCTGATTTACAAGGTTATAAATAGTGTAAGGCGTGGCGAGGCGGCATGGCCAAGCCTTACGCCTTTGCGGCTAAAGCGAAGCTTTTGCGTTTATAAGGCGGCACAAAGTATGAAAATATTTATATATTTATATCAGAACTCATATATATCGAGTTTACAAAAATATGTGCTATAAGGCGGCGTGGCGGCATGGCGTCATGACCAAGCCTCACGTCTTTGCGAGGCCTTTGCGAGCCTTTTAGAACAGTGCTGATTTCTGAGGGTCAGAATCTAACAATTAATTCTACTAGTTGAATTTTGTTGAATAATTCTATGAGCGTTCCAATTACAAGGTAATTATTGGTTTTTGACTGCAAAGTTTCTGTAAAACAGGCAGATATATAGATAAAATTTGGTTAAAAAGCCGGCCATGAGCTATTTTTTACTTCATATTTCATAAAAATGTTTTATGTTGGTCATAGTTTGTCCTGTATGTTTCCCTGTATATGTTTTAGTCTGCAACTGGTGTTGATGTTTGGAGTTAATATATATTCGCCGTTTCATCATAAAAAAGTCGTGAGCTCAAACGCATATTTCATGATGATTTATCTATATAAACATAACAAACTATTACTCGGTCGTAATTAACTAATTACGCTCAAATTTTTATAACTGCGTTGTATCCTTTGGTAATCGAGTTAGGGATTAAGATATGTAAACGAAAAACTAAACACGTTTCTTTATGTATTTAACCTTTATAATAACTAACTTTGTTTTATGTAGCTACTAACCAATGAAAGTCCTTCATTTGTGCTTTATAATATATCAATTTGGGGGAATTGTTAGGCTAATTATACCATAATTGACCACATTTTAGGACTAGTATCAGGTGACACAGTTGCTGTTGACTTGTTTGAATTTTCAATTCTAAAAAAGGCCATTGTATCACTATCAACGTTAATGGGTAGATGAGTTAATTACAGCCATGAGTTATAGGGGCGATATGGTAATTTCTCTATGAAAATATATCATGTTTTTGTAACCATTAAGAAATCCATCGAACTGAAATTGGTAAATGATTGAGATGGCAGTTGTGAGTCATGTGTAATTTGTTAACGACCTTTGTAGGGCTAGTTTTAACCGATATTGGTCTTTTTCTTTCGACTAACCAAGACAACAACTTTGTTTCTCGGTACCTTGACAAACTTGTTACCGTTGCCAAACATGCAAAACGAATTAGGTTAATGGCTTAGTCAACTATCACACTCGATTATGCATATGATAATGTAATCTTCATGAACGAAAACTGTTTTACTCGTGAAATCGTTGTTAACGATTTAATAAGAATCATGCATGCATGTACAAGACACTAGCATGGGACCTCTTGTGAAACAAAGCTTGTGAGCCGAAAATTTCATGGTCGGGAGACATCCACACTAGGATGCCTTTTTGGTATCCATGTACATTAACCTTAATCCGTCAAGTCATTCATATTAGATGATAAATAAGCTCAAGCTCGTTTGTGGGTTTAAGGTTTCTACTCATGTAACCTCTATATATTCCAAAAAAAGTGTAGATTGACAGGAACACCATGATTTCGGGTGCATTTTGGCATCAGCCATTGTCCACCCACAAGGAATAGCTCCGGCAACTCTCCTGGCCTAGTGGGGCACCAACTAGAGTGAGCACGAGTCAAAACTCGGACCCCTGAGCTCTTATTCCACAAAGTCTCTTCAGTGTGCCCATAAAGTTTGCGAAGGTGGGTACCTATCTGAAGAAAATGCAATGATGAGACTTAAACCTGAGTCTATTGATTCAAGCACAAGTAGTCCAACCATTGAACTAATGTTCTACTGGTTGTAACCTCTATATATTGTGACAAAAAAAACATTATAACCTACGAAATTTACATTGTTTAACATGATATCAGAACGGGTCTGATACTCAGACCTAAATGGCTACTGTATGTTAAGCCATCTCCCCTTGAAATCCCTAAACACACAAACGGATCATCTAATAATCCATTCAAGACCCCATATATATATGGGAAAATGATAAATTTAGGCATCAAAGTTGCCACGTTTTCCTTTTCGTCCGTTTTTACACGTTTTCATCCGTTTTTTCACGTTTTCGTCCCCTTTTGCACAGTTTCGTCCCGTTTTTGCACGTTTTCGTCCGCTTTTGCACGTTTTCGTCTGTTTTTGCACAGTTTCGTCCGTTTTTACACATTTTCTTCCGTTTTTACACGTTTTTGTCCGTTTTTGCACAGTTTCGTCCTTTTTTGCACGTTTTCGTCTGCTTTTGCACGTTTTCGTCCGCTTTTGCACGTTTTCGTCTGTTTTTGCACGTGCAAAAGCGAACGAAAACGTGCAAAAACGGACGAAACTGTGCAAAAACGGAAGAAAATGTGTAAAAACGGACGAAACTGTGCAAAAACATACGAAAACGTGCAAAAGCGGACGAAAACGTGCAAAAACGGGACGAAAACGTGCAAAAAAGGACGAAACTGTGCAAAAACGGACGAAAACGTGTAAAAACGGAAGAAAATGTGTAAAAACGAACGAAACTGTGCAAAAACGGAAGAAAATGTGTAAAAACGGATGAAACTATGCAAAAACATACGAAAACGTGCAAAAGCGGACGAAAACGTGCAAAAAGGGACGAAACTGTGCAAAAACGGATGAAAACGTGTAAAAACGGAAGAAAATGTGTAAAAACGGACGAAACTGTGCAAAAACAGACGAAAACGTGCAAAAGCGGACGAAAACTTGCAAAAACGGACGAAAAGGACTAACGGTGCAATAAAAAAATTAACGGTCGAACTTTTTTTTCCTAGGCATCGAACTTTTTTTCCTTTTCTGGGCATCGAACTTTTTTTTTTCCTATTGTAGCACTGAACTTGCCTATTTTTCCTTTTCTGGGCATCGAAGTTTGATTTTGTGTCACAAAAGGAAAATTAGGCAAGTTCAGTGCTACAATAGGAAAAAAAAAAGTTCGATGCCCAGAAAAGGAAAACGTGACAACTTTGATGCCTAAATTTATCATTTT
This sequence comes from Chrysanthemum seticuspe, assembly GCA_019973895.1. Classification (NCBI taxonomy): domain Eukaryota; kingdom Viridiplantae; phylum Streptophyta; class Magnoliopsida; order Asterales; family Asteraceae; genus Chrysanthemum; species Chrysanthemum seticuspe. The sequence continues at coordinate 138,468,674 of BPTQ01000008.1, forward strand.
CCCTATATATATAGCTCTATGTTTTTTTTTTGAACATAAATATAGCTCTGTGGTGAAAGAAATCTTTATCCGAAAACACCACTGGGACCTCAATGTAAACAAACACCTTTTGACAACAAAGCAAACACCTTAGCAAAAACAATCACAATCATCATTAGAATCCACTTAGTCTAAGTTGTTCAATTATGATAACTGAATTTAGGTATTTATTAAGAATAAAGAAAAAATAAAGGAAGTATCATGTTGTCATAGCCCTAAAAGTCACCTTTATGATACTTTAGACATAATTAACAATGTTAACTTATGCCATTAGCTAGACAAGCTTGTCTTATATGCTAATCTTTTGTACGTGTGGGTGTGTCATGTGGGATCCTTCAAAATAAGTGTGTCTATGTATTTATCTAATTGATTATTAATCTTGCCTATTCGTAATTGTGAAGGAACTTAAATATATTGATCTAATATATACTTATTCTTTAGTCATTGTGTATTGGTATAGTGAATAACTTACTTTACTTCTATTAAAGCATCGCGAATAAGAGTTTTTTTGCGAAAAAGATGGATATGACATAACCAAGAACCCTCATGTATACCTGCTCCGCAACCAAGAACTGCGCCAGTAAAACCTTTTGCGAGGGATTTTCACTATGTTTCGCGCCTCACTTCAGTACTGAGGGTCTTTCACTTGACTTTGCTAGTGAAATCGCATCTTCCTCTTTCTTTCCTCTTATTTATTTATTTTTTTTGGGTAAAGGGTTTCCCGGTAAATATATTACTCCAAAAAACATTTAAGTACAAAGGATATGAGTGAAGTCTCATATCTCAGCCTGTTACATAGGCGGTAAAGCTAACATAACAAGACACTTCCTATCATTAAAACAGTAAAACAACCACTACTCACTAGATTACATTTGACACAAAACCAAGCATAACCTAGCATCTAGATTGCTTACTACCACGACCTTGGAGCTTGATATCATACATGTCAGAAAAAGCATCCAATTGCCCTGGTAAATCATAGACCTGATCCGCATAATCATCATAATAATCTTCAAGCTCATGACCGCCGCCATTTGATGCGAGAAATTTAGCCATAGGATTATCCGGCTCAAGCACCTCCTCATCATCACTGTCAGAAACAATCACATCCCCCACTTTAGAGAATGGGTTACCCACCATAGAATACGGAGAGGAAGAAGAACTAGGCTTAGTAGCCGTATCATGCGCCTTTTCTTTCAAATCAACCTTTTTAAGAGGTTTACCATCATCATCCACAAGAGTAACTTTCCCATCAATAATTAGCTTTTCAAGCTCCTCAATTTTTCCTACAATAGGAGTAGTACTAGTGCTACCTTTTCCACCCTTAGCAGAACTACCATCTTTGGTCAAGTCAACAGTAACACTAGGAATATCAGCCTCATCAGTATCAACCATATTAAGAGCATCAAACGGATTTGATGTAGCAATATGCGTCCCACTTGTACTAGCCACTTCAGTAATCTTCTTCTTTGTAGCATCCGACTTCTTCGACACAGGCTGATACACCTGCTTCTTATTCTTAGAAGGGCTAAATTTAGCCCCTTTTCCCACCTCAATACCACGAAACACCTTCCTTTGAGGCATTTGGAACCCATCATTCTTTTGTGCTTGATGTTTAAAGTCAACAGGCACACGTTTGGGACATTGGGTCTCATCATGGCCAAAAACCATACAAACACCACAACGAGGTGGTTTCCACTCATATTCCACTCTGACAGTATGCAATACCTCCCCTTCACCATCCCAACTTGGCACAGCAATAACCATTGTTCCCTTAAGCTCCCGATCCGCCTTGATGTCAATCAAAGCTCGAGCATAATCAAAACGCTCCCATGACTGCAAACACATAGAGCTCGTGTATGCATCAAGCATAATAGGGGTACCGAGTTTGGTAGTCTTTCTTTCCTCTTAAACTTAGGTTATATGTAAAATGATATTAGAGTTATACTTATTTCTATCACACATATGTACGTTATCTCTTATCCCATTAGGGAGTTAGGATCAAATAAGAAGAAAAATTAAAATAAGAATGATAAGAAGAAACCACAACCACTCATTTCAGATGCACCTACAAAATTAGATGCATCTCCCCTTAAAATTCTCCCTTATATTTAAAATGTGTGGCTAGAAATCCTTCTTATTCTTCTTATTTTAATTTTTCTTCTTACCGGATCCCTTCCCTCTTATTAGGTAGATTTAAAAGATACTATTTAATTAAATATGTTTAGAAAGTAATTAACCGGCAAGATGATGGCATACCCACGTAGGAAAGCAAAATTAATTAGGTGAAGGGCCATCAATTGCTTATATGCTCTGCCATCTCACCATCACTACAGTTTTAGTTTTGATTTATTATTTTTTAATGTTATTTTGCGATAAAATTGGAGTAAATGACGCACTTTCTTTTCGCATGTGCAAACTTCCTATCAAAAATTCTTAGCACATTGTGTCATTTTTTATACTCCGTAACTTTTGTATATCATATATGCAAAATGATAACAAATATAGTTATTTAAGACTTCAACTTTTGAAATGGTTAATTAGCTGGATATCTTTCAACATAAATTGTATCATGAAATTATAATTTCTAGTTACTTAGTTAGCATTTACCATTAAATTCAACTGAAGTTTTATTTATGTAAATTCAGTAATTACATATTTAAATTATATTTTGTTTTAATAGAATCACCAACTTATAAGGTAGAGAGTTTTACTAAATCCTGCAGTTTTAAAACCAGTAAGAAAATCGTTCATTTACCAACATTTGTTAATAGATCTAGTGAGAAAAATTATATAAATGAGAAGAGTGAGAAAAATTTTTAATTACATATTTCAAATATGAAAGGAGAAATAATAAGGAGTTGCATCTACTTTTGTAGATGCATTTCGAATTTATAGATGTTGTTTTTTCTCATTTTTCTAATGTTAATAAAGTATCGATTTTTAAAAATATGCGTTTCTTTCATATATGATTTTTTGTAGTTAGTAACCCAAATTAGATATGAAATGAAGAATGTTGATGTTTCATGCACTATTTATCATTTTTAATGGAGTACCAATTTATTATAACTTTGAAATTTTCGTCGTCGACTTTTTTTTTTAAGAACGACGATTTTATTAGAAAACTAGCAAGGAGCTAGGAGAGATTACAAACTAATGTTACTAGGATATTGCATCTAAGGACCCAATTAGATATAGATTTACATCGACTAGAACACCAAGTAAATGACAATTGAACTATATCGTCGAAAAGAGACCCCTTCTCAGATGCCTATCGTTGAATAAGAATTGGTTTCAAAAATGCCATATTAACCACCACATCACATAGCAAACGCCTTCAAAAACATCCTTCAGACGCTTAAATAAACAGAGATTATAGAATCAAAGAAGCCATTCCTCAAAAGAATATATATTAGGATCATCAAGCCCCCACTAATGAGTTACCTTACTACTTACTTGGCGAGCCAAAGAGCACGAGAAGAAAAGGTGAGAGTCGGACACCACTGAAATGCTACATAAAAGGCAAAGGATTCCAATCCTATAACGGAAAGATTCAGCCGTGTAGGAAGCTTATCCAAACAAACTCTCCAAGCAAAAACATTAGAATTGGGAATAACATTGACCCATCTAGTAGTCACCTCCTCCTTTGGCAATAACATATCATCGATAAGGTCACGAAACAATTTCACCGATAAACCTCCCGAAGCCTCCAACGATCAGTCATTTGATGCTAAAGAAGATCAGCGATACGGGAGAGGAAAAGGTGATGTTGTTCCTCTTCGACCCCTCCTCTAGGAGCACGGCGGTAAGAAAAATCCAAGGTAGCATGCCTCATTTTTTCAGCCATATTAATTTGCTTTTATAAATCCAAAGCGTATAATCTAGTATATTGATGCCTCAATGCTATATCGTCTAACCAAATGTCATCCCGAAATAAGAGAATCTTCCCCATTGTCCAATTTTTTTCTAACGAATGAGAAGAGGTCAATACCTTTGTAAGTGAGAGAAGATAACTCTTGAACAATGTCGAGTCACGGAGAACGCCTAGACAAAGAATTGTAGTTATCAAGAGCACCTTGATCACTGTTAGGATTTGGAAAATCCAGTAGTTAAAGTGTCGGTCACCTCAAGTATATGTAATCATTAGAAAGCTCGTAGTCGTAGTTATTTAATGTTAAGTAGTATTTAGCTTTGTAACACCGTGAAGGACGGACGGGTCTTTACCCACTGTATGCCTGATCCACAGCCCGGTAGGTGGCATTTTATGTAATGACTATAAATACTCTCTACCTCCCAAGGTAGAGAGTTGGAGCTCATAATAAGATTTTTCTTTCTCTCACTAAAGTTCCCAAACCTCTAACTTTCTTTCTCTAAAACTCATCTTGTGTACGCCTACTTTGGTTATGGTTTGATGTGTATGTGAAATCCAATATATTACAAATGGTATCAAGAGCCATCGTTAGATCATCTCTTACATATCTTTGGATTTCTAGTGGTTTTTAGGTGGTTTTTGAGTTTGAGAAAGTTTAGTGGTTTTTGCATCATTTGGTTGATCTCTTGTGTTAAAGTTTGGATTTTGATTGTACTTTTGTGTTTAGGATCATCATAAGTGTTTAGGTTTTGATTTGGAAGGATTTAATCATCGTGGTTGGGTTGTTTTTGGATTGAAAAGTGGTGTTTTTGAATTTTTTCATGCTAGCGACTTGAGTCACGGTGTTCTTTTCTTGGTAGCGACTTGCTTTGTAAGTCTGTAGCGAGTTGTAGTGTATTGTGGTAGCGACTTGGTGCTTAGCGAATTGCCTTTAGAGACAAGCCGACAAAAAGTACTGTTAGTGGATTCTCCACTACGGGTAGCGATTTGGTAAGGTAGCGACTTGCTTTCAATTTTAATAGCGACTTGTTCTTAAGTTTCTTAGCGACTTGGTGTTAGTGATTTGGACCAGTAGCGAGTTGCTATTTAGTGACTTGGTGCATAGCGACTTGCTGTCAAAATTCATAGCGATTTGGAACTTAGCGACTTGTCTTAGCAACTTGGTTTTTAGCGACTTGATTCAAGGAATCTTAGCGACTTGGTTAACTTTTGTTTGTAATACGGTTTTCTCTTGATTTAGTAAAATCCCGTGAAAGAATCTATTTCCCGGTTTAATCATAGAGTTATAATATCCTGTGTAATCTTTAAACATGTCTACCAACGTACCTACAATCATCTCCACTGTTGCCGAGGATGTTCAAGCAGCTGGTTCAGATACCCGTCCACCCATGCTTGACAAAACTGACTACGACTCTTAGGCTCAAAGAATCAGACTGTACTGTCTTGGAAAGGAAAATGGGGTCAACATTTTCAAATCGATTGATGAAGGACCTTATCAGATTAAGACTACAAGAGACTTAATTGATACAGCTGCAGATGGAACAATGATCTATGGAATAGACAGACCAAAGACATATGATGAGCTCAATGATAAGGAGAAAAAGAGATTCGATGCTAATATCAGGGCTTCTAACATCGTACTTCAAGGTCTTCCAAAAGATATCTACAAGCTTATCAATCACAACACCGAAGCCAAGGCAGTGTGGGATAATGTCAAGATGCTTCTTTCTGGTTCTGAATTAACTATGGAAGACAGAGAATCACAACTCTATGATGAATTTGAGCACTTCAAGATGAAACCAGATGAGAGTGTCTATGAGTATTACGTGAGATTCCACAAGCTTGTTAATGACATGAGGAACATCATAATGACTATGCCAAACATTCAGCTGAACTCAAAGTTTGTGAACAACATGAATCCCGAATGGCATAAGTTTGTCACCTCTGTGAAGCTAACCAAAGGATTAAAGAGTACAAACTATGAGCAACTCTATGCCTTCCTTTTTCAGAATGAGAGACATGCTATGTTTGAAAAAAGGATTCTTGATCAGTTCAAAACTAACCAGGGAGAGACAAGCTCATCAAATGATTCAACTGCCTTCTACTTAAACATTGGAATTACCACCAAAGCATCTCAAGTTATACCCATGGGTAATGGTAATCACAAACTCATTCCCGATCCTATGTTCAAACAAGCTGATGTTGATGCACACGTGGGAAACTTCATTAATCAACTGGCTCTCCTGATTAGTCAAAACATGAACTCTCTTCCACACACCAACAACAATCTCAGAACTGCATCCAATCCATACAATCAAGCCACTGTCAGAGATGGGAAGGTTATGGTGCAGCCAGTTCAAGAAAGGCAGTACGAACAAGGAAGAGGTGGAGCTGGTAGAGGTTATGCTGCAAATCAGAATAGGGGAAGGAATGGAAACCAGGGTCAAGCAAAGCCAATCAAATGTTACAACTGTGGAGGTGAGGGACACATTGCAAGGAACTGCACATCGCCAAAACGCCCTCAGAATGCAGAGTACTTCAGGGATAAGATGTTGCTTGTGCAAGCTCAGGATAATGGTGCAGCTTTGGATGAAGAGGAGTTGTTGTTTTTGGCTGAGGGAAATGCTAAGACATATGATGCAGATGTGGACGAGCAACCAATTCAGGAGATAGGCCATAATCATCAGAATGCCTTTCAAGTAGCTGATTGTGATGCATACGACTCTGATGTTGATGATGAACCTACTACACAAATCATTTTCATGGCTAGCATTTCTCCAATGGTCTCTCCTAAAGTCTCTTCATCACCACAAGCTGGTCCATCCAAAGACAAAATCATTTCTGAGGTACTAAAACTATACGATGATGCTGATGTGCAACAGATGCATGACAAAGTACAATCAACTGAAACTATTGGGTCAAATATTGAAAATATGGGTAATATCAATGTTGTCCCATATGATCAATATGTGAAACAAAGTGAAAGTGAGGTCGTACCAAATGATGATTCTTCTGCAGTCAATGATGACTATTTTTTTGATGAATACACTACATGTGCCCCTGATGATTCTGTTATCTCTGAACTTAATGCCTATAAAGAACGAGTTGCCATTTATGAAAAACGTGCTAAGTTTGAGTTAACTACTCGTGAGCAGGAGTTGGATAACCAAATGCGTACAATTGTTAGAAAAAGTAATTTTAGAGAAGAAGTGTTAAAACAAGAGTTAAACTCCTTACAAGAAAAGCTTTCAAAAACTGCTAAGCAAAAACAAGAACTTCAAGAAAATGTTAAAGTGCTTAAGCAGGAATTTCATGCTAAGGAATCAAAACTTTTGAATGATTTTTCTAATCTAAAAACTTTGAAGAAAAAGCTTGAAAATAAGTTGTACGTACAAGGGAATACCATTCAAACTGCTCACATGGTCACTAAGCATAGAGTTTTAAGCGATAAGCATAGTGTTCCCATTATAGATAAACCCAACCCTGAGTACGGGAAGATAGCAAAAGCAGCTCAAAATATAATCTATGATGGCAATGAGATTCTTAAACCCAGACAAAAACCTAGTTGCGTTGAGTGCACTGAGGAAGATAGAAAATTAGATGATGCATCTAGGGAGAATAACATCACGATCAAACCCCATGATTACAAGAAGGAAAACTGGATCTCCTTAAACAAATTTAAGCCTCAAACGTTGTTAACACCTGAACAAGTTTTCTGGAAAAGGGACTTAGATATGCAAAAAGCTGAAAATCTTGTTGAAACAAACCCTCCCCTTAGGAAAATGCCTGCAGCGACTGTGTATCCTCCAAATACACCAATGCATTTAGTTCCTAGAACTATTGCCACTAAGAGCAAGACCTTAATCAGTTAATATGTTATTCTTCAACTATTTGTCGATTTTGAGAAAACTTGTAAGAAAAGGATCACACCCACTGGGATAACTGAAGGGGAAAGGGGTTTTGAACAAACAAAAGAATGCTATCTAACTGAGGTCATGCCTTTCTTTAAACATCTAAAAGATCAATTTGAGAGTCTTAAAAAGGGGATAGATTCAGATATTAAAGGAATGGAAAAGGAATTTGATGCAATGATAGTTGAGGTTAGTGACTATGAAAGAGCATTAAAATATAATGAGATTGAGAGGAAAAACTTGCATACACTGAATGAGTCTCTTATTTCTGAATGTATTGCTCAAGATGTGTTTTACACTGCTACGAATTGTTCCATTAATGCTTCTCAATTTCATGAATTATTTGTTGCTCTGAAAGTCTCCCATGATCGTGTCATTGAGCTTGAAAAGATTAATTCGAAACTTAATGAGAAAATTGATCAGGATGATCACGATAATTTGGTAAAGCATCTTTCTAAACTAGAAGTTGAACATTTTGATTTACAACTAAAATATCAACATCTTAAAGAAAATGTCAAAACCTCAAATATCAAGACATCCTCAGATGTTCCAGAGTTTGATGCAGTTTTTCAGATAAACAAACGTGACGATCAGATTCGAGCTCATTGTAACACGATCAGAAAGTTGAAAGCCCAAATCTCTCAATTAAAGGGTGAAATGAACAATGTGACTGGATCCCAAATGCCTCCTCCTTTAGATTCTCAGCATTCTCAAACTTTTCATCTTCAAAACTTAGTTAATGCCTTACAAAAGGAAAATGAGAGTTTTCTAGAAGAAAATGAAAAGGTTAAACGTCATTTCAATGAGTTATTTGAGTCAATAAAAGTCACTCGTAACAAAAATAACGAAAAAATAACTTCGTTGCAAAAGGAAATTGAGAATCTGAAGAGTCAGGTAAAAGGAAAAATGCCAATGACCAATGGGGAGAATGGTACTTTAAAGGTGCGTGTCTGTAATAAATATGCTTTGTCTGTGAAATATGTTCCTCCTTATCTTAGGAATAACAAACTTGCCATTCAAACATATTTCTCATACCTTAAAGATAGTCTAGAATGTCTTCGTGAGATTGTAGAAGAGGATAAGATAGAGAAACCACTTGATAATGCAATTGGCCATGCATGCTTATATGCCAAACGATCTCAAGAACTTCTAGAATGCTTAATTACAATATGCCCTAAATCTCTAGGTGACCAAGTCAATCCCTTGATACCTTGTTCTATGCCTAATGCCAAGTATGCAAGTCATTCAATGCCCAATGTTATGAATGTGAACTTTAGTAGGCCTTCAAATAGTTCAGATCCCAACACCTCCAGTGTTAAGAAAGTGAATCTCAGTGTGCCTTCAAATAGTTCACATCCCAGCACATCAAAACAGGAAAGGCAAAAAGTAGCAAAACCAACTAATGTTCCCGTCCCCTCTACAGGAGTAATCAGTGACATTAAAGCGAGCAGGTCAAAGTCTCAAGGCAATACAAGTAATGATAGGACCTCGCAAGCTAAGAATGTGCATTGGAAGAAAGTAGAAGATCACCGTAGGGAGAATTTGAATAAAACGAATCGTGTTGATTCTAGTGTTAGCTCTAAGCATACTGTAATTAATGCGAATTCTACTACTTTTGGCAAAACATGTAATGATGATTGCGTGGTTTCTGTTACTAATCTTGAATGTGATATGAATGATTTGTCTAATGCTGTCAAATGCCCAGTTAAAACTGTTAATGTTAAAAATCAAGCTAAGAAGGCTAAAAGGCAAAAGCGAAAGAAAGTTAGAAAACAGTGGAAACCCACAGGAAGGATGTTGGGAATTAAGGTAATCTACTGATTCTACCGAAGCATAAACTACTGATTCTGCCGAAGCTTCTGTCGAAGAGATTCTGCCGAAGAAGAAAGGATTCTGCCGAAGTTATACTTCAGCAGAAATGATAAAGCAGATATTATGTTGCTGCTGAAAGTGGGAACCACGTAGGAGAGATAAGCTCAGTTATAGAGTAAAAGTCAGCGCCGTATTTAATATAGGTTGGCGCCGTTTCATGTAGAGCTTACTCAGAATAAAACACGATGATTAACAAAACAATATGATTAGTTGCATGCTTGTCTAGTTGCATGCTTAGTCTAGTTTAGTAGTAGAAGCGTAAATTGTCAACGCTTCTTTAGAGTTTCTTGCCTATATAAGAAACCATATTAGTTTGTAATAGATAAGTTTTTTAAGTTTCTTTCAAGTCTTGTATTTCATTCGAAACATAGAGTTTCTATAATCAAAGATCCATAGAGGATCAAGAGAGTTCTTAGTTATTATAACTTGTATTTATTTTCCGCTACAATACCGAGTTGTAGAGATCTTCTATTAGTTTGCTTGTGATTACATTGGCAATACTAACGATCTCCGAGTGCTTAAGATCTATCAAGAGGTCTTGTGTTCAACAAGTGGTATCAGAGCCTCGGGAAAGTCTCTACGATACTAAGAACCATTCTCACCCCCATACAATCAAACATTCATCCACCATGCCTGGATCCGATAATGAAAATGAAGTCACCAACACAAACAACACCAACACCACTTCCATGCAACAACTCAGTCTCTCAAACAGTAATGGTAAATTTCCTTATTTGAAAAGGGAAGAATATGATCTTTGGACTATGAAGATGGAAAACTGGATTTCCAATATTGATTGGAATCTGTGGGAGGTGGTAAAGAAAGGAAACAGTTTAAAGAAGATGATTCCTAACAGGGATGGGAAGTTTATCATGGCTCCACCAAAAACGGCTGAAGAGGTACTAGCTATGCAAAGAGAGCATAAGGTAAAGACCATTCTGCTTCAAGCCATTCCAAAAGATCATCTGTGTGATTTTCATCATATGGATGATGCAAAGGATATATGGATGGCTCTCAAGGCAAGGTTCGATGGAAATGAAGAATCAAAGAGAATGAGGAAGTCCATGCTAAGACAACAATTTCAGGACTTCAATATCTCTGAAGAAGAAGGCATTCACAAGGGATACGATAGGTTCCATAGGATCTTGAGTCAGCTAAACCAGCTGAATGCAAAACCTGACAATGAAGACTGCAACTCAAAGTTCCTTCGATCGTTACCTCCATCATGGTTGCATGTAAGCATTGCTCTCAAGGCTAAAGGAGGGTTGGATATGCTTACCTTTGATGAGCTGTATAACAGACTCAGAACCCTTGAACCTGATGTCAGAACTCCCTACCGTACATCTTCTTCTGGCCATGCAGCTTTTGTTGGGACATCTCATTCCAACATGATGGTGCAAGCTCCTAGTTCCAACTATTTTCCATCATCTCCTAGCTCCAACTACTTTCCATCATCATCCTCAGTCCCCCCTCCACCACATAACCCTCGTCCCACTCCACCTAATTCTCAAGCTAGGTCTAGTAGTGTGATGGAGGATGTCCTTCATTCTTTTGTTGCTGATTATGATACTCAGCAGTATCTGGCATATGAAGACTTTGATCAGTTGGACCCACTTGAAATGGAGGAAATGAAGCTGAAAATGCAGGTGGCATTGCTGTCAGTGGACATCAAAAGGTTTGAAGAGAAGGCTGGAAGAAAGTTTGTTTTCAAGGGAAAAGAACCAGCACGCTTTGACAGGAGGAAAGTCAAGTGCTTCACTTGTCATCAGATGGGGCATTTCTCAAGAGAATGCAAGGATAGAAAGAGTGGAGATGGAGCAAACTACCTCTCGTATCAGCAGAAACAGCAGGAAACTGGAGCTTCAGCAGCTCTCCTCACCATGGACGAACAAGTCAACTGGACTGCTCATGAACCTGTGAATGAGGAAGCTCATGACACTGATAAGCTTGGATTGTTGGCAAGGTGCACTTCGGATGAAAGGCATGATCAGTTTGCCTTGATGGGACTCTCTCAGGTACATAGCTGTATATTTGGTTGTAGTCTAAGATACAATGATCTTAAAGAAGAATTTGATGCTATGAAACCTAAATTTGATGCATGTTATATTGATAATGAAGCTCATAAACTTGCATTAAAAACTGTAGAAAGACAAAAAGTATGGTTTCAAAAGAATCAAATAGCTTATGAAGAAAAGATAAAGATGTTACAGTTTGATCTAGAAGTTGCAAATAATTACTTAAAACTATCTGAGAAAGCAAAGGATGAAGCTGTGTCTGAGAACCTAGAGCTTAAGGCAAAACTAGCTGAGGAAATTACTAGGAATAATGAATGGCAAATGTCTGGTAAAAGCTTAAACAGAATCATCTATACTAGTCAATCTCAGACATGCCCGATAGGTTTAGGTTTTCAAAAATATGTAGGTCCAGAAGCTAAGTATGATGGCCGTAAACCTACATCAGCAGGGTTAGCTAATCTTATTAAAGGAGGAGAAATGCATGCTGTCCCTGGACCTATTAGAGGTGAATTTATGCCCACAGACCTCTCCATCACTGTTGACTTTGATGGATCACATCACCTATATGGCAAAAAGTCAAAAGACTTGCCAGACCCTGATACCTCATCTAATGATTTTGTCTCTTGCTCTGACAGTGACAATTCATCGGATCAAGGGTCTACTTCCTATGAAAGCTGTGATTCAAATGAGAAGTCTGACCTTCCCAAGCCTGAACCAACACCAAAGCCTGCACCCCAGTCTACTTATGAGCCTTCTAGGGAAGCTGCTGAGGAATCAACTTCCAAGACAGTTTCTCCTGAAGACTTGTCTTTTAAATCTTTGAATAATGAGTCTGTTAAAAACAATTCCTTGAATGTTTCTAATCTCAGTACTTCTTCATGTAATCAAACATCTCCCTGTTTTAATAAATCTTCTAAGAAGAAGACATGTTTTGTATGTGGAAGTAAATTTCATTTGATTAAGGATTGTGATTTTTATGAACAAAGATTGGGTGCATGTGCTACTGACCAGAAACACAAATCTAAGTGGACCAATGTTGCTAAAATTCCACCTTATGTCCCACAAGCAGCCAATACTGACTCTCATTGGAGAAGTTCAGTTCCCAGACCTAATGTCCAACCAACGAGCCCATACTTTAAACATGGTTATTGGCCTGCATATGTTGACTCTATGTATGCTGGGATGGGATATGCGAGCACTGCTGTGAAGCCCTCAACAGGTTGTTCTTGGACTAACAAGGGACCAAATTATCAATGGAGGACCAAGAACAATGGTGGATCCTCTAAAACTTCATGCCCTAAACCTGTGATCTACAAGGCAGGTTCAAGTCAGTAATGACTTGAACCTCCACTGATTACTAACTGTTTGTATATATTTTTGTTGCTGTTTGTAGGATCATCCCCTTAAGCATAAGAATATTGGTATTGTTGATAGTGGTTGTTCCAGAAGCATGTCTGGAAACAGGGATATGATGCACAATTTTGTCCCTATAGAAGAAGGAGGCAATGTAACTTTTGGAGGAAGTGATGGTAGTATCACAGGGAAAGGCACCATAAAGACACCTCATCTAGATTTTGAAAATGTGTACTTTGTTAAGGAACTTCAGCATTTCAACTTATTCTCTGTTTCACAAATCTGTGATACTAAGAACAAAGTTCTCTTCACTGAGAATGAATGTCTTGTGCTGTCTAAAGACTTCAAACTCCCAGAAGAAACTTCAATTCTACTGAAGGTTCCTCGAACTCACAACTTATACACATTCAACCTTAATGAAGTTCAACCAGGTGGTGATCTCACTTCCTTAGTGGCTAAAGCATCTCTTGATGAGTCCACTAAATGGCATAGAAGAATGGCGCATGTGAATTTCAAGACCATTAACAAACTCTCTAAAATGGGTCTGGTTGAAGGACTTCCCACCAAAGTTTTCACAAATGATCACAATTGTGTCGCTTGCAACAAAGGAAAACAACACAGAGCTTCTTATAAAGCTATCAATGCTATGAGCATCATTACTGAACCTCTTCAGTTGCTTCACATGGATCTGTTTGGTCTAACTCAAGTCAGAAGCATTGATCATAAGTTCTTCTGTTTGGTAATCACTGATGGCTATAGCAGATTTTGTTGGGTTTTCTTTCTCAGAACCAAAGATGAAACATCTCAAGTGCTGACTGAATTCATCACTCTTGTTGAAAATCAGTTGAACAAAAAGGTTAAGGGAATTAGGTGTGATAATGGAACAGAGTTTAAAAATGCTGTTCTTATAGACCTCTGTGGGTCAAAAGGCATAAAAAGGGACTATAGTAATCCAAGAACCCCACAACAAAATGGGGTGGCTGAAAGAAAGAATAGGACCTTAATAGAGGCTGCTAGATCCATGCTTGCAGACTCTAAACTGCCCACTATGTTCTGGACAGAAGCTGTTGGCACTGCCTGCTATGTGCTCAACAGGGTGTCCATTACCAGACCACAACTCAAAACCCCATATGAACTTCTCTTCGGAAAGGTTCCTGTCATTCACTACCTAAAACCTTTTGGTTGTCAAGTGACCATTCTAAACACTAGTGATCCATTGGGAAAGTTTGATGAGAAGGCTGATGATGGTTATATTGTGGGTTATTCAGCTCATAGTAAGGCCTACAGGGTGTACAATTTGCAAGCCAAGAAGATAGAGGAGACATTGAACCTGAGATTTTTGGAAGATAAGCACAATGTTCAAGGACAGGGTCATACTTGGTCTTTTGACCTTGACTACTTAACTGATTCCTTGGGTTACACAAGACACTTGGCTAATCAAAATGCAGGTTCTCAAGAATCTCCACCTAACCATGCAGGTCCCTTTGATGATGACTCTGAAAATGAGTTTGAAGATGATGAGCAACCCATACTTGTGCCTTCTTTCTCCCCTAACAATATTGCAGGTACCACCTCCAAGGATACCGCTGATTCGAGTGATGAAGATGACTCTCATTATGCTGAGGACCTTGCTAGGCTTCAGACTCAAGAATTTGCAGCAAAGCTTGAAGCAGAGAAACTGAAAGAAGGGGTAGCTAATGAAGGAGTCAGCAGAAACAACGTGTCTGCTGAAGTTGACTCTGTCACACCTTCCATCCCCAAATCTGCTGAAGGCTATGCTGTTCCTTCTCAAGTATCTTCAGACTTTGGTGAACCCTATACACGCTTTCCAACACCTTCAGATCTTGGAAACCATCAACCCAAAGCTGGCATCTTCACCTCACCCTCTTATGATGCTGAATTTGAACCAACCATCACTAATCTTGATTCATCCATTGAAGTCAACCCCATTGCTACTCATAGGATCAACACTGCTCATCCTCAATCCAACATCATAGGTGATCTTCTGGCACCTGTTAGAACTCGAAGGGCTATCACAAGTCCTCAATTTGGACAGATTGCTTTTCTCTCTTATGTCTCCAACCAACAAAGAGACAATCACACAGACTTCAAACATTGTCTGTTTGCTTGTTTTCTCTCTCAAGTGGAACCAACCAGTGTATCTCAAGCTCTTAATGATTCAAGTTGGCTAGAAGCAATGCAAGAAGAGATGCAACAATTTCACAACCAGCAGGTTTGGATTTTGGTACCACTACCTGATGGCAAATATGCCATTGGGACAAAGTGGGTTCTGAAGAATAAGAGAGATGCTCGGGGTGTTGTGATCAAAAACAAAGCAAGGTTAGTAGCACAAGGCTTCAGACAGGAGGAAGGAATTGATTATGATGAAGTGTTTGCCCCTGTTGCCAGAGTTGAAGCAATTCGCATTTTCTTGGCTTATGCTTCTTATATGGGCTTCATGGTGTATCAAATGGATGTCAAAGGTGCTTTTCTCTATGGTGAGATTGAAGAAGAAGTTTATGTCTCTCAACCCAAGGGCTTTGAAGACCCAGATCACCCAAATCATGTTTACAAAGTTGTTAAAGCTCTCTATGGCTTACATCAGGCTCCAAGAGCTTGGTATGCTCGGCTTTCATCATTCCTGCTGAAGCATGGCTATAGGAGAGGTGCTATTGATAAAACTCTGTTCCTCAAGAAGAATTACTCCGACATCATTCTGGTGCAAGTGTATGTGGACGACATTATATTTGGTTCCACAAACGAAGCTTGGTGCAGGGAATTCGAGGAACTTATGAAGGGTGAATTTCAAATGAGTGCTATGGGAGAACTTACTTTCTTTTTGGGTCTCCAAGTTCAGCAGAAACAAGATGGCATCTTTATCAGTCAAGATAAATATGTGAGGGACATTCTGAAGAAGTTTGGTATGGAAGGTGTTAGGACTGCCACAACACCTTATGAAGCTCCAAAGACTAAAGCAAATAATGAACCAGATCTGCCTGTGAATGTTCATCTATACAGGTCCATGATTGGTTCATTGATGTATCTGACAGCTTCAAGGCCTGATATTACGTTTGCTGTGAGTGTGTGTTCTCGACATCAAGTCACTCCACTTGCTTCCCATCTCAATGCTGTAAAGAAGATCTTCAAGTACATCAAGTCACTCCACTCCACTTGTTTCTTCTGATAACAAATACTGAAGCATACAAATTGAAGCATATAGTGACAGTGATTATGCTGGTGCAAATCTGGATAGAAGATCCACAACTGGAGGCTGCCAATTTCTAGGCAAAAGGTTGATTTCTTGGCAATGCAAGAAACAAACCATTGTGGCCACCTCAACTACTGAAGCAGAATACGTTGCTGCTGCAAATTGCTGTGGACAAGTCCTTTGGATTCAGAACCAATTGCTGGACTATGGGTACAACTTTATGAACACTACAATTCATATAGATAATCAAAGTACCATCTGCATAGTCAAAAATCCAGTTTTTCACAGTCGAACGAAACACATTGAAATCAGACACCACTTTATAAGAGATGCTTATGAAAAACATTTGATAAAAGTGGCTAAAATCCATACTGATGATAATGTGGCAGACTTATTAACAAAGGCGTTTGATGGACCAAGGTTTCAACACCTCGTGGTCAATATTGGAATGCTAAACCCTTGACTGCATAGTTTAAGGGGAGGCATAGGCCTCAGGGGAGGCATATGCCTCAGGGGAGGATTTGTGCAAACTCTGCAGATTTTTGTTTGTTTTGCAGATTTTTGTTTGGTTTTATATCTTAGTTTGTTTTCTAACACTAACTTCTAATATTTCTCTAGTTTGTTTGTTTTTGTTGTTGTGTATGTTTAGTTTGTTTGTTTTGCAGTTGTCTATACTGCATTTTGTCTATTCCTTATCTGGATTGCAGTTTATACATCCCATGATCAAGATCAAATTCATCAAGAGTGGCTCATTAGTACATGGTCAGATAGCTGAGAAAGTGTTGCTTGTTTCTTCTGATAACAAATACTGAAGCATACAATTTGATTCTACTAAAGATAATACTGAAAGAAAAGAAATTGAAGTCAAATTGTTCATTCATTCATTCAAGAAACAGTTTACAGCTTACAGCTTACATAAAGTCAACTTCTATTTTGCATCCTCAAGATACGAGCTGTACACTTAAGCTAAGCCTAATCTAGTGTATATCTTTCATTCCGAAATCTAATGGAATGCTGGATATGCCTTTGATGCTGGCTTTGCTTTCGTAGGTCTTGCATAACCACCCATTCAGTCTAACTGGCTGGTTGGATATGCATGACCAGCACGACGAAGATGCTAAGGACCAAAATGGAGGGATGGATTGATGAAAACGATTGATGATGACGATGACCACGTAGGATGACGAAGAGAACTATCGTGTCCTTTGTGCTTCATCTATTCATTTCAACCAAAATGCAATCGATCCACCCTCCTCAAGCCCTTCTTCTATACGATGGGTGTTGATGCACCAAAAGATGGTGCAGTGAGACCAAGAACCACCTCTCTATCTTTGGGGAGTGGCGGATTCCTGGCACGTGGTCTTTGTGGAGACCAAGGTGCTGGAGGTTGGGAGTAAGACGTTCCCTCCTTATAGGAGTCATCAGAATCATCAGCAGATTCACTTGGAGTCACTACACTGTCATCTTCTGAAGAAGGGAGAAAGGGCGATTTATTTGGTCTTGGATAGGGTTGAGGAAAGTAATGGAACCATGGGTTTGATTCACCACTTGATGATGATGAAGAGGATAATGAAGATGAGGAAGTGAGATCTATGATCTCAGGCTTAGTGGTCATGGTGCAATTTTGTTATTTGGGGTTATTTTACTTCTAGGGTTTGTGGTAAATATTTGGGGATCTTGGTGAAAAGATGAGTTACATTGGGATCATTTTATAGACGGGTTGAGGTTCAATGAGTTTAATGCAAGTGGGTGGCACAGTAATTCTAGAAACTTACCAAAGATATTCTTATCTTTGATGCATTCTGCTGAAGCTATAACTTTAGCAGATTGATCACGCGTTACTGCTGAAGTGTTAGTTTGGGTTAGGTCAAAGATACAATACACGTCAGCAATGGTCAACCAAACGGTCCATTTTTCTTTGACTAAAATTTGGGCAAAAACACTCCACCCACCTTCACTCGCTTCAGAACAAACAAATTCCCTCTCATTCCACTTTCACAAACACTCATCATTTCAAGAATCTTAACTCTAAACACTCATTTTCCTCATGGCTCTTGAATTTAAACATGATCACAACAAAGTTGCATTTCTGGGAAATGGCAAAGGATATGAATTGTACGAACCAATGGTGGAATTTCTGAAAAGGTCCAAAATTCGTTATGCTCTAACTCATTCTCCAAATGAGATATATGAATCTCTGATCACTCAATTTTGGGCAACTGCTGAGAAAAGGAGCGAGACTGAGATTAGGGCTGTGATTGATGAAACAGAGTACACTGTGACAGAGGACTTGATTAGGAGGAAGCTTCACTTGGAAGATGCTGATGGAGTATTTTACTCTAATCAGGAAGATGTGCTGAATGGGCTAAGGGCTATTGGCTATCGTGGTACAAGGACGGATATGTGGTTGAAGAAGGAACTTTGCCCGAAGTGGAGGTTCTTGGTTCACACGTTGCTTCAATGCATAAGCAACAAAACTGGAGGATGGGACCAGTTCTCTACCAGACTGGGATATGGTATTGTGTGTCTTTCTCAAGGGGTAACTTTCAATTTCTCTAAGTATATTTTCGAAAACATGGTTGAAAATATTCAAAAGACAAAGGGAAAATTTTTAATGTACCCAAGATTTCTTCAAATAGTTTTAGACATCTCCACCCAAACCCAATCTTTCTATCCCATAGGCTCTTTAACTGCTAAATTATTTGCCACAATGAGAACCAACTTTCAGGGGGAACATCATCCCTTGCTAGCAGCCATGTTGCCCCAAGGTAATGAGGCTGCTGATGAGGAGAATGTGGCTCATGATCCTCTTTCCTCACCTGTTGCTACTGATGGTAATCCATCAGTTAACCTTGATGAGGGCCCATCTTCAACTGTTGAAGCAACTCATGTTGCTCCTGAACAACCATCATGTCCCAGTCCTCCACCCACACTTGCTACTCATGATGAGTCAGATTTGCATAGACCTCCCACACCAAGTCCTGTGAGGGATCCTCTCGATGAAGATCTTCCTCACATTGAGCATGACCATGTTTCTTCTGAAAGGTCCAATGAGGCTCCCCTTACCACAGAGCAATCTGCTGGTGGAGCTGAGGACCCCATTACTCTCTCATCTGTGTATGCTCTTGTCCACAGGTATGCTGCAGAGGTTAATAATCTAAAGAAGGAACTTGCAGAGACAAAATTGTCTCTTGGGGGTAAAATTGAAGAACTGCAGAATCAGGGCCGACTTAATTTCTCTGTTCAATCAAGTTTCCACTCATTACTGCGACAAGGAACCACAAGGTTCTGGGATGTTCCTACCAGGAGATCTTCAAGTCCTGCTAAACTCCCACATTCCCAGGAGCAAAGCATCTTCAATTTGGGACAACTCACATCGGTGGAAGCTTACATCCTGGAGATTCTATCCTCTCCCTCGTATACATGTACTTGAGACGAAGGGTGGAATTACTGTGTGCATGTTGTCTGAAAGGAAGTATCCTCTGCCTAAACGACTTCTGGAAAAGATGCTGAGTCAGAAACTGGAAATTCCTCCAGATCCTGTGGGAAATGAGAGACAGTCTGCTTTAACACTGGTGGGATTGATCAAAACTCAACTCCAACAACTGCAATGACCTCTTCCTCATTCATATCAGGACACTTGGTACTCTCTGCACAATCTTGTTTTGTTTATTTTTGTTTGCAGTATTTATGTTATTTGTCTATTTTTGTCTAGTTATTTTTTTAAGTAAAAGTCTTTCATAAAAAAGAAAACTCACAAAAACATCATTTTAAAAATAGTGAT
The DNA here is from genome assembly GCA_019973895.1 of Chrysanthemum seticuspe. NCBI lineage: Eukaryota > Viridiplantae > Streptophyta > Magnoliopsida > Asterales > Asteraceae > Chrysanthemum > Chrysanthemum seticuspe. The sequence continues at coordinate 138,488,727 of BPTQ01000008.1, forward strand.
AGCGTTTATTTAATAAAAATTAGGTCTTTAATTTTCTTCTCCTCTGATTCTTAAGCTCTTTCAGTATTATAAACCTTTTCTTAGTTAAAAAAAAAAAAAAAAAAAAAAAAAAAAAAAAAAAAAAAAAAAAAAACAAAAACCTAACTTTTATGCAGGTTTGTTTGTTGTCCAATTCTGATGGTCCTTAACTCACCAGATGTACCCTGTGTATGTCAAAGAGTTGGCTAGTCCAAAGGGTACAGCTTTGGTAAAGACACATCAAATCTGTTAATAGCTGTAATGATTTGCTCAAAATCATAGGGTATGCAACCACCCATGCTTCATTGCTGAGGGTTGTATGGTTCTCAATTCACCATGGTCTATTCCTTTTTGGAATCCAAGAATTGGCTAGCCCACATGTATATGGCATGTGGTAAAGGCACCTGAATCCATATTTGGTTTTCAATTCACCAATTCTAAGAATTGACTAGTCCTGAGCAAACGGCTACAGGTAAAGACAAGTCAAATCCGTTTATATGGTTGCTGGTTTGCCAATAAATCAGATGGTTATCAAAGTACCATAGTTTTCAAACTCAAACATGTAGCTACTCCAGTAGTAATGGCTATTGGTAAAGAGACTTCAAATCCATTAATTTCAATGATTCACCTCTCACAGGAGTTAACACACCTGGAAGTGATGAGAATAGTATTGAACTTATATGTTTTGATGTACAAGATGTCCTATGTTGCTGCAAAGATCTGGTGCTTCACAATTCAGTCATCATACAGATGTTCTTCTTCTGACTCTTGGCTGCTGATCCTCAAAGACTCTGGCTACTCATTGCTCAACAACATTTTGGTACAATCCTCAAGGAAAAGGGTACAATCCTCAACAGCATTATCGATCTATCAAGGAAACTGGAACTTAACCTAGTCAAATTCCAGTTTAGGGGAGGATTGTTGGGAATTAAGGTAATCTACTGATTCTACCGAAGCATAAACTACTGATTCTGCCGAAGCTTCTGTCGAAGAGATTCTGCCGAAGAAGAAAGGATTCTGCCGAAGTTATACTTCAGCAGAAATGATAAAGCAGATATTATGTTGCTGCTGAAAGTGGGAACCACGTAGGAGAGATAAGCTCAGTTATAGAGTAAAAGTCAGCGCCGTATTTAATATAGGTTGGCGCTGTTTCATGTAGAGCTTACTCAGAATAAAACACGATGATTAACAAAACAATATGATTAGTTGCATGCTTGTCTAGTTGCATGCTTAGTCTAGTTTAGTAGTAGAAGCGTAAATTGTCAACGCTTCTTTAGAGTTTCTTGCCTATATAAGAAACCATATTAGTTTGTAATAGATAAGTTTTTTAAGTTTCTTTCAAGTCTTGTATTTCATTCGAAACATAGAGTTTCTATAATCAAAGATCCATAGAGGATCAAGAGAGTTCTTAGTTATTATAACTTGTATTTATTTTCCGCTACAATACCGAGTTGTAGAGATCTTCTATTAGTTTGCTTGTGATTACATTGGCAATACTAACGATCTCCGAGTGCTTAAGATCTATCAAGAGGTCTTGTGTTCAACAAAGGACATTTAGTAAGATAGGTTATCAATGGATACCTTTTGGCCATAAGGTTAATCAGACAATGCCCACTAGCAAATGGATGCCTACTGGTAGAACTATTCCCTTAAGAAGTGAACATACTTTGAATAGGTCAAATACGGTTACTAGCACTGCATCTATTTCTGATGATTCCATTGCTTCTATTTCTGATGTGGGTGTTCCAATCACTGTTACTAACCAAATGGAACCTATTCTTGCATGGGGATCCCAATTATCCAGTTATCCATTCTTGTCTGTGTTCAACTGCAGATCGTTCAAATCGTTCTGTGGTATCTGGACTCAGGCTGTTCCAAGCATATGAATGGAGACCGGTCGCGGCTCATGAACTTCGTGAGTAAATTTATCGGTACTGTTAGATTCGAGAAAGACCATTTTGGAGCAATTATGGGTTATGGTGACTATGTAGTAGGCAAAAGTGTAATCTCTAGGGTATATTATGTGGAAGGTCTTGGTCATAATGTGTTCTCTGTTGGTCAATTCTGTGATTCCGATCTAGAGGTGGCCTTCAGAAAACATACTTGCTTCGTTAGAGAACTTGATGGTGTGGAATTGTTAAGAGGTACTCGTGGTTCTAACCTATACACCATCTCTATCGAAGACATGATGAAGTCTTCTCCAATCTGCTTGCTGTCAAAGGCTTCTAAAACAAAGTCATGGTTATGGCATCGTCATCTCAATCACTTGAACTTCGGCACCATTAATAACCTTTCCAGAAAGGATCTTGTCAGAGGCTTACCCAGATTAAAATATGAAAAGGATCATCTTTGTTCAGCTTGCCAATTGGGTAAAAGCACGAAATATGCCCACAAACCAAAACTCACAAATTCAGTAATGGAAGTTCTTCATACCCTTCATATGGATCTGTGCGGACCAATGAGAGTGCAAACGATAAATGGGAATAAATACATTCTAGTAGTTGTTGATGACTACTCTCGATTTACTTGGGTAAAGTTTTTGAGAACAAAGGATGAAACTCCAGATGTCATTATCAAACTAATAAAAAAGCTTCAGGTTCGACTCAACAATAAAGTCAGAATTGTTCGAACAGACAATGGCACAGAGTTTGTCAACAAAGACTTAATTCAGTTTTATGAAAGTGTTGGAATCAGTCATCAAAGAAGTGTTCCACGAACTCCTCAACAGAACAGTGTAGTTGAAAGACGAAATCAAAATCTTGTGGAAGCCGCAAGAACAATGCTTATTTATTCGAAGGTTCCAATGTTTCTATGGGCTGAAGCCATTGCCACGGCTTGCTACACCCAAAATCGTTCCCTTATTCACACCTCTCATGGAAAAACTCCATATGAACTTGTTCATAAACGAAAACCTGATCTCTCCTACCTTCGTGTGTTTGGTGCTTTGTGCTATCCAATGAATGACGGTCAAGACTTAGGTAAATTAAGAGCAAAGGCAGATATTGGAGTTTTTGTTGGTTATGCACCAAACAAGAAGGGTTACCGAATCTACAACAAGAGAACCCGAAATATCATGGAAACAATTCACGTTACGTTCGATGAGCTGACCGGTCAAATGGCTCCTGGACAATCCAGTTCTGGACCGGCACTTCAAAACAGTCCCATTGGTTCATCACTTGTACCAAACTCATCCCCAGCAACTCCATATGTACCTCCATCTGAAGATGATTTAAAGAAATTGTTTGCTCCAATGTTTGATGGACACTATGAACCAAGTGCTGATGAAATGTCAATTCCACCAACAGAGGCTGCTCCTATCCCTGTGAATGAAGTTAACCCTTCAGTCTCAATTTCATTAAGTCAAGAAGCGCCTGCTGCTGATCACTCTGTCTCATCAACAAATCATCAATCATCAAATGTACATCATGGAATTGTTTCTGGCATCAATGATGAAGTTAATCCCTTTGCAACTCCCGAAGATGCTCCATTTGAAAATATATTTGCTCCTGAATCATCGTCTGAACCATCTTCATCAGGAGATATCGACTCTGCTACTTCAGTTCCACAACAACAACCACATGAACACCTTAGAAAATGGACACATGATCACCCATTAGATAACATCATTGGAAACCCCTCTCGTCCTGTATCCACACGAAAACAACTTGCAACCGATGCCTTATGGTGCTTCTTCAACTCCGTACTATCTAAGGTCGAACCAAAAGACATTAAAACCGCCATGAATGAAGACTGCTGGTTCAATGCCATGCAAGAAGAAATTCATGAGTTTGATCGACTTGATGTATGGGAATTAGTACCTGCTCCAGATTGTGCTATGATCATTGCTCTAAAATGGATTTTCAAAGTGAAACTTGATGAGCATGGTGATGTCTTAAAGAACAAGGCTCGATTGGTCGCAAAAGGATACCGTCAAGAGGAGGGTATTGACTTTGAAGAATCATTTTCTCCAGTTGCTCGTATTGAAGCAATCAGAATCTTCTTGGCTAATGCTGCTAGCAAGAATATGGTTGTGTATCAGATGGATGTTAAAACCGCCTTTCTGAATGGAGATTTAAAAGATGTGGTTTACGTCAGCCAGCCAGAGGGTTTTGTGAATCCAGAGCATCCTACTCATGTCTATCGCTTGAAAAAGGCCCTTTACGGTTTAAAGCAAGCTCCTAGAGCATGGTATGATACGCTGTCAAAGTTTCTTCTATCCACTGGATTCAACAAGGAGCATTTGATCCGACATTGTTCACCCGAAAGTCAGGCAAACATTAAATTCACGTTCAAATTTATGTTGATGATATTATCTTTGCCTCGACTGACCCCAATGAATGTGATCGTTTTTCAAATGAAATGGGTTCCAAATTTCAAATGTCAATGATGGGACAAATGTCATTTTTCTTGGGATTACAAATTTCACAAAGTCCCGGAGGCATTTTCATAAATCAATCTAAATATGCAAATGAGATTTTAAAGAAATTTGGATTTGTATCATGTGACACCGTTGACACTCCCATGATTGAACGTACTAAGCTGGATGAGGACAACTCAGGGATCATGGTAGATCAAACGAAATATCAAAGTATGATTGGATCCCTGATGTACCTCACAGCTAGCAGACCAGACATCTTGTTCGCTATGTGCATGTGTGCTAGATATCAGGCTAAACCTACTAAAAAGCACCTTGAAGCGGTTAAACGGGTCTTTCTGTATCTCCAAGGAACCATCAATATGGGACTATGGTACCCGAAGGACACCGGTATGTCACTAACAGCCTATGCAGATGCTGATCATGTAGGATGTCAAGATACACGTCGAAGTACATCAGGAGGTGCTCAGTTTTTGGGTGATTAGCTTGTGAGCTGGTCTTCAAAGAAGCAAATGAGTACTTCTATTTCCTCTACAGAGGCTGAATACATAGCCATGTCATCTTGTTGTGCTCAAATCCTTTGGATGAGATCCCAATTATCTGACTATGGCTTTGAATTCAACAAAATCCCTCTGTACTGTGATAATAAAAGTGCTATTGCTCTCTCATGCAACAACGTACAACACTCAAGAGCAAAGCACATTGAAATCCGACATCATTTCATCAGGGAGCAAGTGGAAAACGGTGTGGTGGAACTCTATTTTGTGAAGTCAGAATACCAGTTAGCAGACATCTTCACCAAAGCTCTTCCGAGAGAACATTTTGAGTTTATTCTTCCTCGAATTGGCTTGAAAAGCCTTCAACCAGAAACACTCAAACGTCTTCAGGAGGAAGATGAGGAGTAAAGGTCTTTTCTTCATCTATATTTTGTATATATTTATTCAAAAAAAAAAAAAAAAAAAAAATCTCTCAAAAAATCCATAAAAATTTGAAAAACTTGAAATATCTCAAAAAATGTTGTCCTTTTTGTCATGTTTTTACCTCGATTCGATTATATCTACGGTCTTTGTGTTGTCATTCAAAGAATGACACGGGACTTTAGATGTTGTTCGAATGTTTAAAAAAAAACAAAAAATCAAAAAGTCAAAAATTATTTTTGGGAGAAAGTAAAACAATGGTTTACTGTTATTTCAGGCAGTAACCCGCTTCTCAAAGAAAGAACAGAGCCATGCTTTATCTCATGTTTCAAACCTAATGCTCTGATTCTAAAAACAAATGTTTGTCATCAACAAGACAAATGTTTAATTTCAAATATTTTTTTCTTCTAAAGATTCTTCTGAAAAATATTTGTAATCTTATGAAAACTCAATTGTTTTGAAAACACTTCGGACTCTATTTTTGAAATTCAAAAGAACTTATCAAGTGTTAAAATCTCAATTCATCAATCAACGACTTTCGTCATTGATTGAGGGGGAGAATGATTTTTCAATTACATCAAAAAGTGTTTTTTTTTCAATTAATCAATGGAGTTTAAAGTCTCAAAATCCAATCCTTATCAGTTAAATCGCTTTCATAATCAAGTCACAATTCTTCTTAAAAGCTTTCAAAATCAATTTAAATCTACAGAGATCACAAATCTCAAATGATTTGATAATTGTGATCGGGGGAGAATTTGTGATTTAAATTGGATTTAAACTGATAAGTCGGTAAATGGTTTTATAAGGATGTACAAGTTTTCCTCCCAGCATGTGACAAACGATTTCAAATTTTCCATGCTCATGTTGAGGGGGAGCATCTATTTTAAACCTCAAATTATTGAAACGTGACTGAATTGTCTCTAAGTGCAGGTTCCCTCTAATATGTGCAAAACTCTTTCAAAATTCGAGGCACATATTGAGGGGGAGCAAACTTGTGAAAACCTCATCCTTCCTCAAAATGTTTTATCTACTCAAATTGATTGGGAAGTGATGGTGATCATTTTAGAAAATGTTAATCAAAAGATTGGACCTTTCATTCTTAATCTAACGATTTCAAAGATCTCTTGCCTCCATGTGCTAAACAAATTTTAAATTTTTATGCATTTGTTGAGGGGGAGCATTTCTAAAATATCAAAACAATTAAGATACAAAATGCTTTGATTCTATATCACAGGTATCTTGATTGATTTTCAAATGGTTTTCAATTGGTTCCAATGGCAGATGAACAATACCAAAAAGACTGACCAACTTTACTTTATGTATGGTGATATAAGGATGATAAGGTTAGGTTGAGGTCCCATGATCCGCCAGAACCGGAGGGATCTACCCAGGGACAATCCACTAGATAGTGTAGAAGTCCTTAGGTATGATGAAAAAAGAAGAAAAGTGAGATTTGGGAAGAGTGCAGACTGAGACAGAGCTAGTACTGGAATAAACCCAACAAGGTTCTAGTAATGAAGTCTCGGTAAGCACTGAAGGGGTTGAAGAATGAAAAAGAATTTGATGTGAAAAGGGTGAAAAGAAATAGCCCTCCATTTTTTCAACCTTAGGGCAGAAACCGGGTTCAATTCATATAATACTGGTGGTTACCAAGGTAACATCGGTATTGAAGACAAGACGTCATGAACCCAGTGACGCACTGCACTTCAACTTTCCAAACCACTCAAGTTCCTCTTAAAAGGGCTTGTTTCATTCTCACAGGGAACCGACATAATCTATCGACTTTCTCTTAGAGATTGTTGATATTGAAGAAGGAGACCCTCTCCCTAGTCTCCGGCAAACGAACCAAATATGCACAATTGAGTCTAGAGCCACGAGATCATCAATAAATCTCATTAGGACACTTTCAATGAAGACTCTCTGTTTCACACAATGTGGAAAGAGAGATTATATCTTATGAGTCCTACGCATTATCCTTGTGGTATTGCCAGAACATCTAAGTGATATGCATACATATTCACAATGAAGATGGAAAGCCTTCTGGAGCCAACATCAAACAAGCTCCTGGTAGGTGACATATGAGATCTATCCAACAGATCAACCATGTGACAACTGGACAGAAATAATGGAGAGATTCAATCTTTTGAATCTATCCTGGTTCAGGTTATGGATTGACGGATACCTTTGAAAAACCGATCGTTGTGCTTAAAAACTCTTTTCTTTAGCACATCGACTGTGTACTTATTTCCCAAAATAAAAGGTGTTTATGATTGATAATTGATTTTCATTAAAACTTTCGTTGTATTGCAAAAACAATTTCTATTGAGCAATACACGATTGTTTTTCAAATTTCTTTTCATCAATCAGTGAATCTCATTTCGCTGGTTCACTCACTCCGTGTTGTCTTTTTTGAGACGTTCCAGTTTGAGAACAGCTAGAGCAGCTGCGAAACCCTGTCAAGGAAATTCTTCGGAATTATACCTGATCACAAGCAGTACTTGTACTGATCAACGGGGAACCGTGGGCCGTGTACCTCAATTCATCAAAAGTGATCAAAGACACTTTCGTATGCTTTATTGCTAACTGACTTATGCAGGTACGCCCCGACATTTGCAGCTGATCAGAATGGAGCGGTCAATCCATAGCCGCATGCTCACATAACACATTCATATCTAAAGAAATCATGATTAGTGCATCAATGACTCTGATATTTTCACTCCATGCTTCTGCTACGCTGCTGCCAATATCATGAATCAACGAAAGCTTCCGCTACTCTGATAAGAATAAATCATGATCCAGAATGTGAGCATGTCGGTCCAAAAGTCACAACATCACATTACACCAACACCACAAAGGATGAGTCAGAGATTTAATGTTGCTGATGATCTCAAAGCTGGCTCAAAACTCAGTATCACGTGGATCAGTTAAAGACCTCCACTCAGATTATCCAATACATGCAAAAATGAAGAATCAAAGACTACGAGCTACAGAACAAGAATTCAAGAGCAATCTCAATGTAATATTTGTTTGTTTTCTATGTAATTTAATGTGTGTTTGAGGTGACCTCCCTTAGGGGGAGATTGTTAGGATTTGGAAAATCCAGTAGTTAAAGTGTCGGTCACCTCAAGTATATGTAATCGTTAGAAAGCTCGTAGTCGTAGTTATTTAATGTTAAGTAGTATTTAGCTTTGTAACACCGTGGAGGACGAACATGTCTTTACCTACTGTATGCCTGATCCACAGCCCGGTAGGTGGCGTTTTATGTAATGACTATAAATACTCTCTACCTCCCAAGGTAGAGAGTTGGAGCTCATAATTAGATTTTTCTTTCTCTCACTAAAGTTCCCAAACCTCTAACTTACTCTCTCTAAAACTCATCTTGTGTACGCCTACTTTGGTTATGGTTTGATGTGTATGTGAAATCTAATATGTTACAATCACCGTAAATAGCTTTAGTGAACCTTGACCATAAGGAAAGTCCTTGGGTTATAAAACGTCAATCCCATTTAAAAAGAAGAGCACGGTTAAGAGCAAGCTAGGAAGCTAGACATGCCAAGACCTTCGTTTTTCTTTAAAGCCAAAACTTTTTTCTAGCTAATCCACGCATTTTTCTAATCGAAGCTTCAACACCATTGAAAAATTTGTGCGAATCGATTCCATATTATTTAGCTAGGGATGAGCGCGGTACCATTTTAGTACCGTACCGGCACCGTTTTCGGAGTACCGTATTTTTTCCCGACCAAAATATGCAATCCCGATCCCGGAACCGAAGGGTATACCGGTACCGGTACCGGTTCGGTACCGGGTTCGGGTATTCGGTACTAAACCGGGACAAGTACCATTTAGCGTAACAAAAGAAAGAAATAAAGTCTTAGAAAGCAGTCTTAGGTAGACACATCAAACTACTGTAAAAGCTTTTGTTTCTACTACGTATTTTTTTTTTTTACTGATAAAGCAACATCAATCAAAGAGGAGGTCCAGCTTGTTTGTCCTTTTGAAATTTTATAACTAGTTTATAATGAAAGTATCAAAGTTTATATGCTAACAATTCAACCAATATACCCATCAATAGGCCTATTAAACTTGAGTTTCGTTGCTCCAATTCAACCATGCATATATAGCGAATGACTGTTGTACATGACCGTCATCAGACACATTTAAACTAAAGACTAAACTAAATAAGAACATAACAAACAAAAAGAACTACTTTTTTGTATATGAAAACCACAACATGTTTGGTTTAGATGGCCATTTTTCTAATGTTAATTATGCATGGGACACATGCATGAATGTTTAAATCACGAGATTACTTCACAAACAAAGCCCCTTGGTATTTCGGTACCAAAAACGGGATTTCCCGCTTTGGTACCGTACCATTTTTATTGGTACCGATTTTTTTTTGAGCTAGTTTTGTAGTACTGGTACCGTACCGAGTAAAGAGAACCGGTACCGGTACGGGTCGGTACCGGTACGGTTCCGGTACCAATGCTCATCCCTATATTTAGCACTCCCATGGGGGAGAACTTTTCATCAACGATTGATTGTTTCTTATCATCAAGCCATCGAGTCAAGAGAGTTCAAAGTCGAAAGCTATATTTCAACTTATATCATGTGATAATCTACATAGATGTAACGATTTCTTATAACCTATGGATGATCTTATATAAAACACTAACAAAGTGTATCTAAATAGTATTTACGCGGTTGCTCATTTCCTCAAGTAAATGATTTCGGATTTGATTATGTTGCATGTTCTTAATATTGGGTCATTATTGATTAGTAGTAGTACCGAAAGTACTTGTCTAGTTCAAATACGTGCAGAAATAAGACTTAAAACCAATAGACTTCTTTGATAAAACTTTGGTTATAATTGATAAAGGGATAATATTGCTTACTACAACTAACTACAAAATGATTTGCAGCACTTAAAAAGTCATCATCATATAAACAGAAAGATCCACATCCACTAAATGACTTTTTAACATTTTCTCATTATAAACACATATTTGTCTTTCTTTAAACTAACTTTATGTGTTTTACCACCTTAAAAAAACAATTTATCTAGTTTCCTAGAACTTGTAAGTAGCTTTTTTTTCTTCCTCTTTTTGTTTTTTAGTATCAGAACATTTTCCTCTAAATATGGAATGTGTTGGTTTCATACGGGACATTATGACCCAACAAATGTGTTTTTAAGACACATAATGACATAACTAAGTTTTGTGGCCTAACGTTCTCTTTTTCAACATGTTACAACAAACCTCAATTCAAAAGGTTTTTTTTTTTTTTTTTTTTTTTTTTTTTTTTTTTTTTTTTTTTTTTTTTTTTTTTACACATGTTAAGAATGTTTTGTAAAGAAATTTTTAAGTCAAGAAAGGCTGGAGCCGTGTTTTTTTTCGAATACAAAGCCTCGGGCACACTCTAGGCGACCTGGGTACCACGCTAAGCTATGAGACCGTTAGTAGGTTGGATCCAAGTTAGCGAATATCGAGCCATTAGTCATTTTTCAAGGATCTTATCAAAAGTGCAACTAAATTAACTCAACTCGAGGTACATTATCATATATGTTGATATTGATTGAGTACTCACAAAAGTTATCTACGAGCTAAGAATTCAAAGCTTGTAATATATGAATTTTTCTATTAACTACAAATATCAGGTTATAACAGTCGAGCTAATTAACAAAAAGAGAAAGTAAAAAAAATGGATTTTGAATAAGGTTTGAGTTGTTTGGAAGTTGTTGTATTGAAACAATGGGATGGGCTAGAATATTAACTGGGCCGAGCTAAACATCTATCGGGCCAAACTAGTTATTCATATTTCATAGTTTCTTTATCGTTTATTCGTTCACGTTAGTTTTACAAGAATACGTAACTTTGTAAAACAATATATGTGCTTAGCTTTTTCCTATAGGTTTATGTAAATTATAGACCAAAATTGTAGCCACAGCCAATCACTAGGTAACAGAAGGATCCTGAAAACAAAGTTTTCAAGCAAACCAATCACTTGACAGTTGACACAATTCTTGAAACTTGGGCCATAAAGACGAATCAACATGAAGATAACTATACCAGTATCGATTTTGGTATTCTCATGAGCATATCGTCCATACATCACACGAAACTACATTCAGGCCACGAGAAATCAGGTTTGAACTTCTAGGGAAGTGATCAAGAATAGGGATGGAGCAACGACAATGAAGCAAGGACCAGGGTTTTGCATGTTGTGCGATGTGAAAAAATCAAAACCTTCCTATTGTTACAATCTACAATTGCGTAGGTAAGTTTGTTAATATAATTGTCGTTCTATGCAAAATGGTCGAGTTTGCTTGTAATTTCATGCTTTTATGTCCTAGCTCGATAGTGTGGACTTGATATCTCAAGACAAACCTCGAGCAGTTCATAGAGATGTAACTGTTTTTTTCTTCATAATTGGCAGATTTATATGCTTAGACAAGATATATTGATGCTAAAGAGCGGACAAGTGGAACAAACGATGAAGAGTCTGAACTTAGACTTGCCCATGCATATACCACAAAGATCGAGTGCGAACTTCTCCTCAGAATGCTTTTTATGCTGAATGCATTTATGATTTCATTTGGTTTTATTTGTGTATTGTATGCCGTAGTCCTCTTATCTCTGTTTACTTACTTCTTAAATCTTTAGAGGATTAGGCGGTATTGCCAAACACTTAAACAATTGTTTATGTGATTAACACTTTAACAGTGATGATATGATAAATGAAAACTTGTGTACCCGTGTATGCGATTGATGGAAAACTATTTAAAATGGATTAACTTATGAATTTTTCTCGATGGTAACATTGTATATATATAGTACTCCGCATTCAGTCCTATTATTAAAAGTAGGGGTGTGCAAGAAACCGAAAAACCGAACCTAAACCGGAAAAAACCGAAGAACCGAAACAAAAAAAACCGAAACTGATTGAAAAACCGACGGTTCGGTTTTTATATTTTGAAAAAACCGAAGTTTTTGGTTCGGTTTGGTTTTAGCTTTAAAAACCGACCAATAGAAACCGAACCGACATTTAAAGTCAAAATAATATATCTTGCCTTGTTATTCATAAATAATATAAGTACTCTATCTTGATATCTTCCTTTTACATTACCGTTGTCAATGACGCATTTTAAATGTGCGATAACTCTGCTAATATTTTATTTCATAACAATATACATAACACAAATGTGCTTTAAGGTAAAAAAAATGAGTACACAAATGTCACAAGAACACATTAAGTTTGAATGTTAATGGTTGTTCCTCTTGAAGATGGTGCAAATACATCAAAAGATTGGAGATCTTGTTCCAACATCATTCTTTTTTCGTTTACACACCCTTCAATTGTTTCAGTGTACCTTTCAAGCTCTAACAAATCCTTGGAACTTGGAGGCAACTTTGAGAATGTTGGCACTTGATTTAAGACAGTTCTTTGCCCGTTTTAGTACCGTTGTACCGGTCGGTACCGGTTTAAGATATGGTTCTATTTTATGATATATGTCAAATCTACTTTGAAAAAGCAAAGCTCGATAAATCGTATAGAAACCGAAAAAACCGAAAAACCAAACCGAAAAAAACCGACAACCGAAAAACCAAACCGACACAAAATCGAAACCGAATGGTTTCCAAGAATCAAAAACCGAAATTTTTCGGTTCGGTTTCGGTTTTATACAAAAACCGAGCCAAACCGAACCATGCTCACCCCTAATTAAAAGGACTTTCATTGAATTTTGAACATCGTAATGTCTACCACCTTTATATATCATACCAACCAGCAAATTATACACATGATAAAGACATAACATGCAAAGTTGTACGATGTACATTGTACGATGCATTTAAGTGTTTCTTACTAGGGTGAATTTCACATATACGCTAAAGTAATTTCATATAAATCCAATCAAAACTTGTAAATATTAGGGGTGTTAAAAAAAGTCGTCAAACCGAATTGACCGGAGTACACTTTTTGTTCGTTTTTTAGAAAAGACAACTAATTAAGTTATAGGTGGAACTGCATGAATCATGAATGCCAATATAAAACAACGACATTGATATGATTGTGAGAATAAAAACACACATTCACAACCACACACACAATACCATGGAGTATCCAACTTTTTTTCTCGTGCTATCTTTCATTTTAACTTTCATCTATGCTTTCACCATATCCCGTAGCCGCAATTCGCGGCTTCCGCCCGGGCCTTACCCGTTGCCGATCATTGGAAACCTCTTAAAACTAAGCAACAAACCACACCGCTCACTCACTACATTATCTAAATATTATGGTCCTATAATGTCACTTAAGCTAGGAAGTAGAACTACTATAGTGGTTTCATCACCCGATATGGCCAAAGAATTCTTTCATACACATGACCAAGCGTTTTCTAGCCGAACCATCCCACACATTGCTCGATGGATGGATCACCATAAGTACTCCATTGGATGGCTGCCTGCTGGAGATCAATGGCGAAAACTGCGAAGAATAACTAAAGAATATATATTTTCCGGGCAATGTCTAGATCGTAGCGAACAACTACGTATGCAAAAGGTACGACAAATGTGAGGTGGTAAATTGCTTTTAGCCTCAACTACTATGCTATCTGTGGGATTTTATATCTATGAACATTTTTATTTTCATTAGATGTGAACCGTACTTAATTACTTGTATCAGTTTAAGTTTGATATCAATTTCATTTATATGGTTTAAAATTTTTTATACATGATGAATATAGTTTGAAAATAGTACAGTACTATATATAGAACTGATGAAAGTGTGTGGAAACTATTACTACATATTCAAGTTTCTGAATTTTAAGTGGACTTTTTATTCTAATCTACATTCTTTCTCATTTAGAAGTGTAAGCTCTCTTGCTATTATTATATAAGTAGGTTATTGTGTTTTGACCATCCCATTGAAAAAGAATGTATTTTATTTCAGTTATCTTTGTCATTTTTAAAGCAATGCACATATGATAAATACAAGTTAATTAAGTTTTGAATTTGAGATATTCTATTTGGGTTCAAATTTTGACAAAGTTAATTATCTGGACTGTGTTCTATTTCCACACATGTTAAGATTCATTACTTTTTTTATCTTTAGGGGTTGGATATTTAACTTAAATATTGTAAAATGAAGCTGTATAAACCATTTGATGTGTCTTCAAGGTACAAGAACTTGTTGACCATATTAGTCGATGTTGTGCAAGTGAAAAGGCTGTGAACATAGGTGCAGCTATGTTTACGACAAGTCTTAACATTTTATCCAACATAATGTTCTCTAAGGATTTCTCTCAAAGCTTTTCGATGTCATCAGAAGAATTCAAGGATGCAATGTGGGGTGTTATGGAAATCGGAGGTAAACCAAATCTTGTAGACTTCTTTCCGATACTAAAATTCTTTGATCCACAGGGTTTAGAACGACAAGGAAACATTTATGGTAAGAAGATTTTTACTATATTTGATGAGATCATCGATCAACGATTTCAAAGAATAGCAACTTCACAGACATTACCAACAACAAACGATGCGTTGGACTTGATGATCAATCTCCAGTTAAAAGATGAATCTGATTTTAATCGCAAGGACATAAGACATTTGTTGTTGGTAAGTTCATACTGTTACTTGTTAATTAAAAAAATAGACATGTTTGTTGGACTAAAAATTATACATTTCTTTGCAGTTACTATTTTTTACACTCAATAACAAAGCACTTACACTAAAACTGCGGTTACTAGATTAAACAGTGCTAAGAATTATTTTTTTCTAATGTTTGTAGGATTTGTTTGTTGCTGGAACTGATACGACATCTACCACATTGGAATGGGTGATGGTAGAGCTTATACGTAACCCCGAGAAGATGAGGATGGCTCGGGTAGAGATTATTAGACTAATGCAAAACAAGAAAAATCTTGTACAAGAAAATGATATCTCTCAACTCCCTTACCTACAAGCAATATTAAAAGAAACACTTCGATTACATCCTCCTGCTCCTTTTCTTATCCCTCACCAAGCCATACACGACGTAGAAGTCCGAGGCTTCCTCGTGCCTAAAGATTCACAAATCCTTTGTAATGTCTGGGCGATTGGACGAGACCCAAACATTTGGTCAGACCCAGAAACATTCATGCCAGAGAGGTTTTTGGGGGTCGATATTGACTATAGAGGCCAAGATTTTGAGCTCATTCCATTTGGTGCTGGGAGGAGAATGTGTCCAGGATTTAATATGGCTCATAGAATGTTACCAATAATACTGAGTTCTGTGATTTACAAGTTTGATTGGAAGCTCCAAGGAAATATGCGAGTAGAAGATATGGATATGGATATGGACGAGAAGTTTGGGCTTACATGTCCAAGAAATGAGCCACTCCTTGTTGTCCCGATAAAACTTTGATCTTTACTATTTAGGGTTAATAACCTTTTAAAGCACTATACTTGTCAAGAATGGTAGTTCTGCGTAGCGAACTAAAAAAATAACTCTTTTAGACATTATTGTTGACATTTTTGTCTTTCTTTAAGTATTATGACCATATTATGACCATTTTACCCTTTCTAAATTTTTTTCGAAATACATTTTTTTCGAAAATTTTTTTCCAAATTTTTTTTTGGAATTTTTTATTTCAAAATACTTTTTTTTCAAAATTTCTGAAATTTTTTTTCGAATTTCTTTTTTTTTTTAAATATTTTTCGAAGGGTAAAATGGTCCTAATTTGGTCATAATACTTAAAGAAAGACAAAAATGTCAACATTAATGTCTAAAAGAGTTATTTTTTTAGTTCGCTACGCAGAACTGCCATTCTTGACAAGTATAATGCTTTAATAGGTTATTAGCCCTACTATTTATGTCATGCTTAGTTAGCTTGTATGAGTACCAAAATGGATAAGAGCTCATCTTGAACTGGTTAATGAGTATGAGTTCAGGTTTTGTTTTGAATACTATATATCTTATGGTTTGACAGCCAGTTGTATGCATTCAGACGCATCATGTCTTTCACCAGCGCATGACTTCCTCGATCATCTTCTTGATCCAGACTAACTAGCTTGTTTCATATAAAAAATTATGAGCAAGTTGTATCACTGAAACGCAAAAATATTAAATAGGAAGTTTCATATTTCATCATCTATGATCCTCAGTATAGGAAGAGCGGAATGAAATAGTTATAACTGTAGAAAAACATGATATGCAGGAACAAAAACACCTTTATATAACTTAACCAAATCAAAGTTCAACAGCGGAATAATAACAACCATAAAAGATCACCACAGCTACTTTGGTATGATCCTATTATCTAACTTGATAATAGTTTTACAAGATATAAGACAACAATAAAAGGATAGATGTGATCTTGAGATAAACTCTCAAGGTCAATACAAATGAGAGAGATATTTTTGTAGTGGCTCAAACAAACCAATACGCTCTTCTAACCCTTGATGAGGAGATAAGAGACTCTTTTATACTGGGTCTTCCCAACGGTCACAAGAGAGAGCAGGGCTGAGATAAAGGCTTTTCCACATGGGCTTGACACTTGAGAAGATGGGCTTGAGATACAACTTGGGCTTGGTCTAGTACCTGAAACATAAAACAACAAAGAGAACACACAAGAGGGATATCGGGTTATATATTTTAACATCCCCCTTTAATCCGATATTCCAAAGAGGTCACTCATTCCAAGTTTTTCTACAAGACAATGATACTGAGAAATGTCTAACCCTTTGGTAAAGATATCAGCAATTTGATTTGCTGAATCTACTTTGACAGTTTTAACAACACCATTCAAGATTTTTTCTCTCACAAAATGGAGATCAATCTCAAGGTGTTTAGTCCTCTCATGAAATACAGGGTTAGCAGCTATTTTGATAGCTGAATTACTGTCACAGTGCAGATCAACATGCAACAGATTTATACATTGCAAATCCTTAAGAATTTTCAAAATCCAACTGATCTCACTGGTTAAAGATGCTAGGGCTCTGTACTCAGCCTCAGCAGAAAATTTGGAGAGAGTATTTTGTTTCTTGCTTTTCCAAGAGATGAGGTTCTCATTCATAAACACACAATAACCAGTAACAGACTTCCTAGTAACAATGCATTTGGCCCAGTCAGCATCTGAGTATCCTTTAAGAGACACACCAATATTCTTAGAAATATGAATGCCAAGACCAGGAGATCCTTTAAGGTATCTCAGAATTTTAAAAGCAATTTTAAGGTGAGATGTTAAAGGAGAATGCATGAATTGACTAAGACAATGCACACCATAGGATATATCAGGTCTGGTATTGGTTAAATATATAAGCTTTCCCATAAGCTTTTGATAATCAACAATATTCACAAGAGCAGTGTGGAAACGTAGAGGGGGGTGAATACGTTACCGTTTAAAAAACTTTAGATCTTTAGTATCAAATCGCTTATGAAGCTTGTTATAATATGAAAATACCAATTATTGTTTGTGACTAATATAAAGCATGGTAAACCAAGTTGTCACACAATCATGAACATCAAACCACATCACAAACGATAGTATAGTGCAAGTATAAAAGTAAAGAGATAAAGAAAGGAAAGTGCAAACCGAACACGAGGATTTATAGTGGTTCTGTCACGGATCTCCTTTCCGCCCTACTCCACTCTCCGAGTACCCAACTCGAGAGTTACTTCACTAAATCAACAAGCTCCATTCTCGGCGGAGAAAACCTTACAATCGTCGCTTACACTTTTTCCGGTACAAAGCTAAATACCGGGTTCTAGTTCGAGGTAGAACCAACCTAACATCGCCTATACAATATTTCCGACACTAAGCTAGATGTCGAGTTCTTTTACAAGGGTACAACCACTCCCAATATTTTTTATGGCCCAACATAATAAACCTTGTGTTTTATGGCACAAACACATAAACCATCTAATCTAGTTTGGTGAAAGTGTTGTTATGATGCAATGATGTTTACACTGATGATCCATGACACAAATGTCTAATGGATATGAATAACTACTTCTAAATGAACTTCCATTGATAGGAAGCCTTCATGATGAAGATCACAAGTTCCCTAAACTTCTTGTGATAGATCTTCAACTTGTGGTGAGTGGGGATGGCTAGATCTCCAAGATTTCCTTGGTTGATCAAAGAGTATGCTTACAACAAAGATGAATGTTAGAAGCATTATGATCATGATCATTAGGGTGTTTAATGTATGTTACTACATTGTTAATGATTGATCTAAATGTATGCAAGAAGGTGGAGAAGATGTGATTTGAAGTGGTGAAGAAATGGGAAAACAATGGGCTTCTATTTATAGCCAAAAGTGGTCAGGAGCGTCCACGGACCAAGGAGCCCTTTAAAGGGTTCCGTCCTTTATGCAATTTGGTGCCGTGGGTGCCTGACAGAAAATCTAAAAAATCTTTCTTCAAATCTTTCCAAGATATTACCAAATATTACTAAGATCACATTTGATATATTGAGTGTCAATCTAACTAAAATATTCAAGTGATCTTTCAAGGATTTCAAAGATGATGCATGACATGATGTAACATGTATTTCCATTTTTAGATTAAAAAGTTTATCAAGGTAAACTTGTAAAATGTATTATGTAACTAGTTAATAAAATGTCTAGTTACCTTTTGTAAAAGAGTGCTTGTCAAAATAAAATATATTTTGTCGAGTGTAAGTAAACTTTAGTATTTGTATGAAATACTTGTAAATGCAAAATGTAAAATGCGGTTCAAAATAGAATGGTTAACCTATTAAAATACTTAGTGACTCTAAACGTATTTTAAACATTCTAAATGATTTGTTAATGGGTTTGATCATAATGCCACATAACAAACATGTACGAACCTGTGTTGTAACATATGAGGACTTGAGTCATCGAGAGGTGTTGAATGTATGTTGAGACAAAGTGTGATTACAAGTAACTTGTACATTTTACGTTATGTATTACAAGTTACATGTTTGTCATCAATCAAAACAAACGAGACTGTATAGATTAAATATCGTAATATTTGCACTAACAATCTCCCCCTTTTTGATGATGACAAAGATATGTAAACGTAATAGAAAGTAAAATGTAAAAGGTTACTTGTATCCTTACTACCTTTACATTACCTTCTCCGTTTACACTCTTCTCCCCTTTTGTCGAAACAAAAAGGGCGTGTCTTTGGAGTTTAACTTTATTTCTCCCCAAAAAGGCGAGCTTGCATCATCCCTAGTGAAGTTAAACCGTCCACTTCAATCCGTCCCTTGTTTGGTAGCGGATCCATGGATCAAATAAAGAGGCTTAACCTACATCAAGGTTAGTTTTATGCAACAAAAATTATGAGAAATATATGAAAAAGAAAAATGCATAGCAATGTTAGCCTATTTTCTCCACTTTTTATCGAAGCACAAATGCTTGTTTGAAAAGTGAGAATGATGCTAAATGCGTGCATGCTCCCCCTTGTTTGAGGCGTCAGGGTATGATTAAAAACCTACAAAACAAATATTAGTGCAAAACTATATTCGTCATTGGACGAGTAAGTGTTATACAACAAAGTGTGTATAAGATGCATTTAGTAAATTCTTGACGGAAGCTCCCCTTGCTCTAGGGCGTCAAGATGAACCTTCAAAATAAATATTAGTATAATAGAAGCTTTGTCTTTAGACAAATATTTCATATACAACCAAGTGTATAGACGATGCAATATGAGTGCTTAAAGGATATTCCTCCTTGTTCTAGGGTGTCAAGAAGCACTTAAAATAAGAAAAATAATTGATGCAAACTTCATCCTTAGATGAGTAAGTTACATACAATCGAGTGTATATGATGATGAACCTACAATGAAAAACATTAGTGCAATATATTTCATCTTTTTCACAAAGAAAAATAAGATGTATATATGTGATAAATGATATAATCAAAGATCTCATGAAGTGTAGTCTCCTAATTACAATCATAAGAAAAGTGAGAATGTAATATGATAAAAGCCTACAAAATAATTCCTAGAAAGAAGATATGAAGTCTTCCACCGGGTGTGCCACTAGTGGTGCTAGTGTTGTTGTCGGTTTACTAGTAGGATTCATGTGGTGATGGTAGATGACTTGACATTTACAAAAGCAAGTTTTCGCTAATCCATGGTGGTGATGATTAGTGAAAGTGGTGGTGATTAGGTAGGAAGCTATTAAGGAGTTATAAACTCGTATGTATAGAAAATATAAAAATATGGACTCATGCAATCCTTTCGTCATGTCAAGTGACCAAAGCTAAGAAGAGAAAAAAAATGTGAATGGACATTGCATTTCAATGATGCATAAGGGTTATGATTTGAATGATTTATTGATGCTAACAATCTATTGTTTTGAGCAAGTTCTCATATGCTTCAACCCAAGAGTAATCAATAATGCGTTCTATCTAAGAATATTATAATGAAGATACCAAAAGATATAAAAGTGATGAAGATAAATTCGTTCATTGATTGACACGAATTATAAAAATGACCTATTCTAGGTGACAATGGGAAAGGTAGTATTAGCATGGTTTTGACCGACATGGATGATTATCACTTTGAAAAGAAGTGAAGACAATATGGAAAATACTAATAATGAGTACCTATATGAGGATGAGAATGACATCATATGAGTGAGAGTTGGATGGACCAACGTGTTGGAGATGGCTGTTTTGATTAATATATCGTTTGCACTGACAAGGACATGCATGATAAGCGAGAAAAGGATAAGATCCTATGATGGTGTTCTAGATAGTGAAGTTGTAAGGTGCTAGTTTAAGGAAAATCCTATATGTGGAGATGAAGACGTTTTGTAAAAACACATGATGCGTTTTTCACTTGATGAGGTATTGGTGCGAAAAAGGTTGAACTAGTTGTGGTTTCATGAACCGGTTTTAGCTAAGTGGTGTTTACCTATGTGTTGGTATTGTAGAGTCTAAGAGACATAAAATTTGACAAAAGACAATTATGTGAATGAATTTCTCTCCCCCTTAATTGGTGGACATCCAACATAATGTGTAATGTATCAAATAAGGAATGACAACAAAGTGTTTAGGAGGTTATTCGGGATAACGAAAGAGATGAGCTTAGTGATGTTTTTCTGGATGATGGTTAGCATACAATGAACTTCATCCTTAAAGTCACGTACCTCTTCTCGATTAATACGAGATGATCGTATGATGAGGCATGTGGTTTCCTAATAGGAAGTGAAGAGGATTAGAGTATTGTTATAACTAAATAATGATGGAGGTGATTTTTGGAAAGCGGAAGCAAAAATGAGATTTGGAAAGAGGTCGGTTGAAAGAAAAAAATGCAAAGCCAACCCTCTAGAACTTAATTCTATATGCTTTTAAACTATATGCAAGTGTAGGGGTCCCATAAAGCATAGTACTAATCTACGTAGGAATAAAGGGGATTATGCAAAAATGAGCATATAAAAGTTAGAACCAAGTGAGATAACAAATAATTTGTTATCAACCTACAAAACAAATTTGTTAGTGACAAAAGATGTTAGCATGATAGAAATCAAATGATAACATATTATATAAGCAAAAACACATTGCACTTTAGTAGACAAGAAATCACCATACAAGATAGCATCAAGACAATCATATTATGCAAGAATACAACTTTATTCAAGACATTTCATTTTGAGATTGTTTTGTCGTTAGACTTAGACGCTTAAGCATACCTGGCTTGTAAATTAACACAACAATCTATGTGATTAGTTTGTAAGATAAAAAGGTTTCTAAAAGTTTGTCATACCAAAAGCACTTTGACATATTATATGTGCATATGTAGCAAACAAATAGTGTGACAAGAAGCAAAAGAAACAAGATGAAATATTCATGCAAGCCATGTTTAAGACATAACAATTTGGAGCATGTATCATTTGGATCGTACTACACATAGATATAATGAATGCCAACTAATAGCTTTCAAACACAAACTTATCATATCAGAATTATCACGTATCAAAATGACATATTATGATTTCATAAGTAACATGTTAATCATGCTAAAACTAATTCAAAAGTAAGTATCATGCAAATAAAGTTTTAGGTTTAAACGTTTAGTAGCATGAAACAAGAATACAAACATTATAAAGATAAAACCGTACTAAGGTTTACACATTTGACTAGTTATCAAACACTAAGATAATGTCAAATCAACTTATCGTATCAAACAAGAACATGTAATCAACACATGTAAGTGCAATGCAAGTAGTTTTAAAAGAAAAGTCATATATACTACTTGTTTGATTAGTATTCTTAAGGCGAGGCAAACTATCAATGTTTTAACACTTACTTTAGGAAAGTATAGGAATACAGATTTTTCAAGTTGGAGAATGAATATGAGACTATTACTAGCGGTGCTCAATTAAGGCTAAACACGACCATTTTTACGGGTGATTCCACATACCCAACTTCTCTCCAGGAAGCAATTCAACCGTTAGGTCAAATTGAGTTTCTAGTGCAATAGGTTCTCCAGTAGTCATTCTCATGTTAGAAAGATGGGAACTCCTACTTTTGCATATTAAAGTGCATAAAAGATGATAGTTTACCAATACTTGGCTTAATGCAATATAACTAAGGTCATGAAGACGTCATGTTATACACATGAATTTTAACAATTGTGTGTTTGATAAACAATGTGTTTTAATCTTGTGTTTAGAATCTAAAGTTGGTCAAATTACACAGCTAATTGTATGATCTAATGGATGACATCTTGTACTTTAAATGTGAATTGATCATCTAAGACTAGAGAATGGAATATGTTAAACTAAGAACGTTCTCAAGAAAGCTCTTTGGAATATTATTTAACAAGAATCTAAGTGAGGTTACCAACTTCAATAGATCTTGTGTATGCTCTAAAGATGTGTAGTTTTAACCTTGGATGTGCACTCGGTTTGAGCAAGGTTAGGTTATGATGTACGCCTGAAAGGAAATAGATACAAATAGTATCTTTCAACAAATGAGATTATCCCATGGGATAAAGTTATCATGCTTATGAAAACAAGTATGACAAGATGAATTGGATATGCTAGTTCACTGAACTTGTAGATTTTTCTTTCAAGATCATTTAGCCAATGAGGTGTAATGAAATCTCTTGTAACACAACTATTTATGTCGCAAGAGTGATGCATAGGATATACAATATCCTTTTAACAAAATGAAAGCTTAATGCATGAATCTTAGTCATAATGTTTTTCAAAACATCATGTTTTCCTAAATGAAGATATGAAGCCAAAGTGTTTGAATCGGATAGTCCCATCTAAATAAACTTGGTCTCAAGATTATATTCACTAGATGATGACAAGAGGAATTCACTAGAGTTTCTTATGTATACTCCTCAAGAGTCATTGTTGCTTAGGGTGTATGATGTTGGCTTTGAGATTTCATTTTAACATATGTTGTTAAAATGTTGATTTGAAGTTTAACGAAATTTATGCAGAAGTTTAACGACAAAGTATTACTAATACTTTGATTATTTGTGAAGGTAGTACTACTTATACCTAGTGGAAATTGACAACAATTACCAAGAGCACCATGCTTATTTGATAGTTGAGGTTCTAGCCATAATGAATTATCTAAGTCCTTATATGTGGGAAAGGATGGTTGAATTTGTTTAAACGTGCATTTGATTCAGTACAAGTGTTGGACACAAGGGCTTTTTGAGCAATACACTCAACGAATTCAAATGATGGCAAGGATGGTGGATTGGTTGATCTAAGTGGTAGGTCTTCTAGTGTGTCTAAATAAGGATGTGGTGATGTAGGGGTTTGTTGTGCTATGGGAGTACTTAGGTTGATTATTTGTCCATAGATGTTGAACACAAAAAGTATGGATACTAATTCTTATGGTTCATTGGTTGCTACAACTAGAAGTGCTTGAAGTTTTGGTTATGTCTATGAAGCTTAGGGGCTGAGGTATAGGTTCGCCTTGAAAGGGCACGTTTGATTTAAAGCATGCTCTTGGAAGTTCGTGAGCAATACGCTTGATGATGCTAAAAGATGGAAGAGGGATAGTAGGTGTCAAAGAGGGATAAGTGGCACAGTGGGTTGTTTGTTTTGGATAAGTGTTTCAACATGTGTTGTTAAAATACTTCGGTGTTGATTTTTCGGATATGACTTTTAATGACTACAATCGTAAGTCGCATATACTTGAATATTTTGGATGAAATACTTAAGTTGTCAATCCTAATTTGTTGAGATTATAAAGCTTATATTGAACTCAAGGATAACAAGACTTGATAATATGTCTTTAACATACGTGTGAGTTATGACTCGATGTAAATACTTATCGTCTTGAAGGATGACACATTATTTTAATGTTAACCAAGTGAGGCAATACATGTAGATACAAAACAATATCTATAGTCATATGATAGACTTGTGTATGATATCTTTGCAAATAATGAGTCCAGATTTGTTAGTCTCGGTAAGTCATCTAAGTCATCCGCAAACGGGTGAGGAGATGTTGGTGGTGTTTGCAGAAAGTACAAGTTTTGGAGACTTTGGTAGTGAAGGTGTTTTGGATGGTTGTGAAGTAGTCATAATGGTGGGTGATTTTGGTGGTGGAGTTGGAGTACTCAAGTTTAGAAAGTTCACATCTTGAATGGGTGATGAGATGTTGAGAGGTAATGAGTCTGAGGATGAAGAGTTCAAGATAATGAAGCAACAAGATCGAATGCTAATCCTAGTGGTTTTCTTAAGTGGCTTATTTGAGGTTGAGGATTTAGTCATTTTGACTTTGTTTTAAGAAATGCTAAGCTTGAGGAAAAGTAACAGTGAATGTGTGAAAATGACCATCCTGAATGTGTCGATTTATGGAACAAAGGATTTACGGATTTGATGTTAATCCATACAAAGATGGTAGTTTAATGAGATGGAAGTGTCTAAGATCATGTCAAACATCCTAAGGTAATCCATTGAGGATGTGTTGAATAAGACATGAAAGATAAGCATTAACAACAATCCTAGAAATGAAATTTGGTAAATTAGATTGCGGGATTTAGTAAAATTCAACAACTTACCTGTAGGATCCACGACACCATTTCTTTACACAGGCGGAACCCTTAAATTGGTGCCGCCTGGTCCGCCTGTACAGGTATGGCGGTACCAAAATACATAATAGACGGTACCAACATTTTGGTGCCGTCTGATCCGTGGACACCAGAAAAGTTCACAGACCCATTTTTTTCGTGTCGGGGAGTTTTCCGAAACCTGAAATTTTACTTAAAACATGTGACATTAATTACTTCTAGTTAGGAAAAGTCGATAACACATATACAAACATAGTGGAGAATAGACTTTGACCAAGGGCTAACGATTTTCACATAAAAGTGAAAATGGGTAAAATTTGATAACGCACTTGTGCTATCCACCTGCATAAACCGGTTAGCATACAACATTGTTTTAAGTCATATTATCATCCAACAAAGTAAAAACAAATAAATTACATCATACAACATTGTTTTTGTCCTTGTACCAAACACTCTCTTAAAACCTCCATTTTTCAAAGTACTTGACTAATTTACTTAGTACTCATTGCTAAGCAAGTCATGACATTTCATAAGTTATGCGAGATGTTAGTATAACCTATGCAAAAGAAGTGATCTAAGTATATAAGTGATGGTAAAACAATTTTTCAACTAAGTGCACAAAATCTAGCAAATGTCCTATTGTGCATAAACAAGAAATCGTCAAGCAAGCGAATAAATAACATGGCAAGATTGACACTTATATTATGCAAACAAACAAGTGTAAACAACAATTTGAAAATAAGCAAGCAACATATATGCAACAACATAAACAAGTGGTCATTTAGCATAGCATAACAAGAAAAACACTTTTCATCATTTATCGTTTAAATGTGATGATGTATACCAAGCTTGATTAGTTTCCTTTAAACATATTACCAAATTATTTAGTTTCGAAGGAAATTGTATCAATGTTCTAAGAATACCAACTTAAATTGCTTGATTCAAAATTTTGAGTTTTTATGTTAAAGCGGAACTCAATATCTTAGACATACTGTAGTATTTGGTCTATTTCACTTATTTAAATTCAGACTCAGGCCATGAGAGTATTTTTAAATGAAAGTAGACTCAATTCCCTTTAAAGTGATAGGTGGCTCGACTCGTACGGACTTACGGTTAATTAGTTATGATTTTTTGAAGTTGCCAAAAAAACTGCATACTGTACAGACAGATTCCACGGAACCAAATAAAGGGATCCGCCCTTTATAAGTTTTGGTGCCGTGGTCCTCTGAGACAGATTCACCAAAACTAGTATTTGACATTAAGAAAACGTGTGTGACTTACTAGATTTCATAGTAAACATATAATACACATATTTAACAACATATCTACTTATGTAACTTATCTTAAACATTTACGGAGGTGATTTTTCAACTAGATTTATAGTTATCCCAAACACTCCTTTAAAATCATATTTCTTCGTAAATTTTCTATAAGCACATAATACAATATTTACTAGTTCTTTCAACAAACTTTTATTTTATTTTTCAAGAAAAGCTTCAAGCTTGTATACAAAGTTACATTTAACAACAAAATTTCTAAGTATAACAAGCAAAGCATTTTTCATATTATTTTTCGCTTCAATGGTAATTTGATACATGGATCGTACTCTATTTTAAAAACCATTTGTTTTGAAAATACGAGCTACGTGGCTCTGATACCAATTGTGGAAACGTAGAGGGGGGTGAATACGTTACCGTTTAAAAAACTTTAGATATTTAGTATCAAATCGCTTATGAAGCTTGTTATAATATGAAAGTACCAATTATTGTTTGTGACTAATATAAAGCATGGTAAACCAAGTTGTCACACAATCATGAACATCAAACCACATCACAAACTATAGTATAGTGCAAGTATAAAAGTAAAGAGATAAAGAAAGGAAAGTGCAAACCGAACACGAGGATTTATAGTGGTTCGGTCACGGATCTCCTTTCCGCCCTACTCCACTCCCCGAGTACCCAACTCGAGAGTTACTTCACTAAATCAACAAGCTCCATTCTCGGCGGAGAAAACCTTACAATCGTCGCTTACACTTTTTCCGGTACAAAGCTAAATACCGGGTTCTAGTTCGAGGTAGAACCAACCTAACGTCGCCTATACAATATTTCCGACACTAAGCTAGATGTAGAGTTATTTTACAAGGGTACAACCACTCCCAATATGTTTTATGGCCCAACATAATAAACCTTGTGTTTTATGGCACAAACACATAAACCATCTAATCTAGTTTGGTGAAAGTGTTGTTATGATGCAATGATGTTTACACTAATGATCCATGACACAAATGTCTAATGAATATGAATAACTACTTATAAATGAACTTCCATTGATAGGAAGCCTTAATGATGAATATCACAAGTTCCCTAAACTTCTTGTGATAGATCTTCAACTTGTGGTGAGTGGGGATGGCTAGATCTCCAAGATTTCCTTGGTTGATCAAAGAGTATGCTTACAACAAAGATGAATGTTAGAAGCATTATGCTCATGATCATTAGGGTGTTTAATGTATGTTACTACATTGTTAATGATTGATCTAAATGTATGCAAGAAGGTGGAGAAGATGTGATTTGAAGTGGTGAAGAAATGGGAAAACAACGGGCTTCTATTTATAGCCAAAAGTGGTCAGGATCGTCCACGGACCAAGGAGCCCTTTAAAGGGTTCCGTCCTTTATGCAATTTGGTGCCGTGGGTGCCTGACAGAAAATCTAAAAAATCTTTCTTCAAATCTTTCCAAGATATTACCAAATCTTACTAAGATCACATTTGATATATTGAGTGTCAATCTAACTAAAATATTCAAGTGATCTTTCAAGGATTTCAAAGATGATGCATGACATGATGTAACATGTATTTCCATTTTTAGATTAAAAATTTTATCAAGGTAAACTTGTAAAATGTATTATGTAACTAGTTAATAAAATGTCTAGTTACCTTTTGTAAAAGAGTGCTTGTCAAAATAAAATATATTTTGTCGAGTGTAAGTAAACTTTAGTATTTGTATGAAATACTTGTAAATGCAAAATGTAAAATGAGGTTCAAAATAGAATGGTTAACCTATTAAAATACTTAGTGACTCTAAACGTATTTTAAACATTCTAAATGATTTGTTAATGGGTTTGATCATAATGCCACATAACAAACATGTACGAACCTGTGTTGTAACATATGAGGACTTGAGTCATCGAGAGGTGTTGAATGTATGTTGAGACAAAGTGTGATTACAAGTAACTTGTACATTTTACGTTATGTATTACAAGTTACATGTTTGTCATCAATCAAAACAAACGAGACTGTATAGATTAAATATCATAATATTTGCACTAATAATCTCCCCCTTTTTACTACATTGTTAATGATTGATCTAAATGTTAATGATTGATCTCCCCCTTTTTACTACATTGTTACTACATTGTTAATGATTGATCTAAATGTATGAAAGAAGGTGGAGAAGATGTGATTTGAAGTGGTGAAGAAATGGGAAAACAATGGGCTTCTATTTATAGCCAAAAGTGGTCAGGAGCGTCCACGGACCAAGGAGCCCTTTAAAGGGTTCCGTCCTTTATGCAATTTGGTGTCGTGGGTTCCTGAGAGAAAATCTAAAATTTTTTTCTTCAAATCTTTCCAAGATATTACCAAATCTTACTAAGATCACATTTGATATTGATTCGTGCTAAACCGTCAAGTTGTCTCACACAAGCTAGCCACTTGTGAATGGCTAACCGTAAGAAACTTAAAACAGTGCAAACACAAAATGCAATTTAGATCAGGAGAATACAGTGGATTCCCGGGTCGTTAAGTCCCACGGAGGATGAATGGTGTTTAACACAATCAGATGTCGAATAATCACTAAGGATAGTGATCAGTAAGGATTTTGAGTTATTTTATACCTAAAGAAAAGATTTGTAAATTACAGGGGCTTAAATGCAAATTAAAGAAAATTAAAAAGATAAACTATATTAAATAAACGCTATCACTATTTTTAAACTGATGTTTTTTGATTTTACTTTTATAAAACTTAAATTAAAAACTACGTGACGTACAAAACAAAATGTGAAACTGGAACAATATTAATCCTAAAAATATGAAAATGATATTTTTACAATCCTAATGATAAAATAAAATCTTTAGAAAAAGAAAATTATTTTTATAACTAGTTAATTAATTATTATTAATTAAAAACTATTTTTACTTATTAAATAATAGCCTAAAATACAAGAAAATATGAAATTAAGCTAGAAAAATGAAATTATGACTTGGAAAAATCTAAAATAACAAAAGAGAATTTTCAAAACTAATTTTGTATTTTTCTGATTATTTTTCTATTTTCTATGAATTAAAAACTATTTAAAACTAATTAAATTACTAAAAATTACAAATTAAACTATGAAAAATCTGGAAAATTAATTTTTTTACTTTTTATATTTATCTTAACCTAAGAAAAATGAAAAATTATTTTTTTGAACTTTTTCTGATTTAATTGTATTAAAAGCTAATTAAAATGGCTTAAAAACTGTTTTAATTAAGGAAAAATAGTAAACTGACCTAGAAAAATGTGAAAAATTCAAGAAAAGTCTAAAATAATATTATGAATCTGAGAAAAATAGAAAAACAGTGGCTTGTATGTAGAAATATGGAACTGCAGTGTAAGTACTTATGTAATAAGCACTTGAAATAAGCACAAGGTACTGAATGAGCACCAAACCTTCACAGAAGCTATAATAAGCTATTACTACTCAAAAGCAACAAATTACAACAAACTTAGACCACTGAAATGCAAACTACACAGTTTTGGCTTTTTTAGATTAAGTGCTAAAAAACAGATTTGGGTGCTACTTGTAGCTGGAAAATAAGCACTCAAATAAGCAAGAAATTGAAAACCAGAAGTTGGACTTTAAATTAGACCTGGCTAAGTGCTTGTAAACTAAAAACTAGACCAAGAGAAGCTCTGAGGAGCTTTTGACAACCCCTGCAATAAGCTGAGAAAACTCAGTGTTGA
>BPTQ01000008.1:138531160-138621393 GCA_019973895.1 Chrysanthemum seticuspe
TTTCATTTAAGTTCTATTTCCTAAACCCTTTCGAATTTATGAAGGAACCATATCTTCACCAACTAAGACTATTACCTTAAACGGACTTAGTTTCCTTTATACACGAACTAAATAACAGACTTATACCATACGAACGGACGTTTGGAAGATTCTGAGGAAATTACAGATTTGAAAGATATAGATTATAAGGGTGACGATGACTAGGACGAACAATCACGTTTATAATGCTATAAATTAGATATGTCAGAGCAAACAAAACTAACTACTGTTTGTACATTGAACATTATGTATTGCATTTTACATGTTCAATGAACATTAATGCCACATAACAAACATGTACGAACCTGTGTTGTAACATATGAGGACTTGAGTCATCGAGAGGTGTTGAATGTATGTTGAGACAAAGTGTGATTACAAGTAACTTGTACATTTTACGTTATGTATTACAAGTTACATGTTTGTCATCAATCAAAACAAACGAGACTGTATAGATTAAATATCGTAATATTTGCACTAACAAGCAGGATCAGTAGCAGTGGGAATATTAGATATAGAAAGTTTAGACATTAAAGGAGTCTTAGAAGGTTTGCAGGCAAGCATACCATATTCAGACAATAAATCAAGCACATATTTCCTTTGATTCAGGCAAATTCCATTATCAGAATCAACCACTTCTATACCAAGGAAGTATTTAAGCTTTCCCAAATCCTTTATCTTGAATTTACTTTTCAAAAACATTTTAAACTTCTCAATTTCACCAAGATTATTTCCAGTCACAATTATATCATCAACATAAACAAGGAGAGCAAGAAACACACCATTATCAGATTTAGTATACAAAGAGTAATCAGATTTACTTTGACTAAATCCATTTTCATTAAGCACAGAGGTGAGTTTAGCATTCCATTGTCTAGGGGCCTGTTTAAGGCCATAGATAGATTTTTTAAGTTTGCAAACAAGATTCTTACCACCAACATAGAAACCTTGAGGAGGTCTCATGTAAACAGTTTCATCAAGCTCACCATATAAAAAAGCATTGTTAACATCTAGTTGAAAAATGGGCCAGGAATTCACAACAGCAACATTAAGCACACATCTCACAGTAACCATTTTAACAACAGGTGAGAATGTTTCCTCATAATCAACCCCTTCCCTTTGAGCACAGCCCATGGCAACAAGTCTAGCCTTGTACCTCTCAATTTCACCATTGGATTTATATTTAAGTTTCCACAACCATTTGGAGTTCAAGGCTTTTCTGTCTATGGGTAATTCAACCACATCCCAAGTATCATTTTCAAGTAAGGTAGCAATCTCTAAATTCATAGCATCAACCCATAAGGGGTTTTGAGATGCTTCAAAGAAGGACTTGGGTTCACAGTTCTTATTCAGTTGAGTCACAAAACACAAGTTTTCACCATTTAAGTTAGAGTACCCAACATATTTTTCAATCCCATATTTGACATTAGTTTTAACAACAAAGTCATTATAGTTTTTTTGGAAAAACAGAAGTTCTAGAAGATCTTCTTAAGGTTTGAGTACCCTGAGCATTTATGTTGGGATAAACATTTCCTTCAGAAACATAATTTTCAGCAAGTGTGGCTGCCTCAACATCATGCAATATGGCATCAATGTTATCACTGGATGATCCAGTTGGGGAATCACCAGTGTGCACATTGTCACCTAGAGTTGCAGAGGGGCTACCTTCACTTAGTGACTCATGGTCACTATTATGTCTAGATACAGCTCTCTCATCATCATTAGGAAGCTCAGGGTTATTTAGATCAAAAAAATTCAACAGGTTATTTTCATGAAAGACATCAGATTCAATATGCTTATTCTTAATACCATTTGATATAGATTCCTTAAAAGGAAATATGGACTCAAAGAATTTAACATCTCTAGACACAAAAAATTGACATCTATCAAGACTATAGAGCCTGTATCCTTTTTGAGAACTAGAATAACCCATCATAACACATTTTTCAAATCTGCTGGTAAGCTTATCATGACTATTAAGAATAGTAGCAAAACCAAGACAACCAAACATTCTGATATGAGAGAGATTAGGACAACAATTATAAATCATATGGTAAGGGGATTTTCCATTTAGCACAGGAGATGGCAATCTGTTAATAAGATAAGTAGCAGTTAGCACACATTCATTCCAAAATCTTAAGGGTATTCCCCCCTGAAACATAAGACATCTGGCCACATTTAAGAGATGTATGTGTTTCCTTTCAACCACCCCATTTTGTTGTGGGGTGTAAGCAACAGAAGTTTGATGTGTAATCCCCATGTTATCACAAAACTTGTTAAAGGTTTGATTTTGAAAGTCAGTTCCATTGTCACTTCTGTACACTTTAACAGTCTTTTTGAACTGATTTTTAATCAAATTGTAAAAGATTTTAATAGACTCAAAAACTTCATCCTTGGATTTAATAAGATACACCCACACAACTCTAGTATAATCATCAACTATGGTAAGAAAATATATATGGCCAGAGTGACTGACCACCTTATATGGTCCCTACAGATCAAGATGAACAATATCACCAAGCATTTTAGATCTATGATCACTTAAAGGGAAGGGTTCCCTAGTCTGTTTAGCTCTTTGACAGATTTCACAAACATCATATTTATCATTTTTTCCAATTTTCAAATAATTTTTAAGAACATCAAGAGCAGGGTCACCAGGGTGGCCAAGTCTACAGTGCCAATCATAAACAGACAAAGAACACTTGTACTCAATATTACTATTATCACAATTATTACCTTTAGCATCTAAATAGTATAAACCACCACATTGTTTACCAATCCCCAGAATGTTTTTCAGATTCAAATCCCGATTCACAAAAAAACATTTACTTTCATCAAACACAACTAAGATCTTATTATCTTTAGCAAGTTTATGAACAGAAATCAAGGTCACACAATAATCAGGAATGACAAGCACATCAACCAGGATAAGACCATTTCCAAGTCTAAGGTTTCCAATTTTAGAGATGATGACATTAATGTCATTTGGGTGAGACACTTTGATATTAAGATGAGATATATCATAGACATTTTCTAACTCTTTTTCACTATTGGTCATGTGCTGATTAGCACCAGAGTCCACAACCTTACCAACATAATTCATTTTTGTCATAGAACTAGAACTGGAGCAGAAAAATTTATCAAAATTATCATTGAACAGTTTGCTAGAATTAAAGTAAGTACCTGCCATGTTGGCTTGGACATTTTTCCCAGACATTTTGTTCTCCTTAATAAGGGAGAGTAAAGTGGCAAGTTGCTCATCAGTGAACCCTGAGGATCCAGAGGGACTATCAGACCCAGAGGACCCAACAGAGTTGTATGCAACATTTTTACCCTTACCACCTTGTCCCCCTTTCTTTTTTCCAAAATCAGCAGGATATCCTATGATTTTAAAGCTTCTGTCTATAGTTTGACCAATATAGCCACAATGCTCACACACAACTTCAGAGTTAGCAAGCACATTAGGTCTTATCACATTAGGGCCACTAGGTTTGTAGCCAGTGTTGGAATTGGGTCTGAAAGCAGTAGCGTTATGTCTAGCATTAGTGTAGGAGTTATGATTTCTTTGAAAGTTGTTTCTAGCAGGACCACTGGCTAAGAATGCAGAGGTCTGACCCCTTTGAGAGGCACCAGAGTTAGTTCCAGAAGCCACTCTGTGAGATTCCTCACTAGAGATAATGGCATAAGCCCCTTTCACATCAGGTAAGGTCTCTCTAGATAAGATAGAACTCCTAATACTCATGTAAGACTCATCAAGACCCATCAGAAATTGCATAAGTTTCAACAGTTGATTATGTTTTTTAAATTCATTAGAGACAGTGCACACACAATTAGGTAACTCAACCATAGCATCATACTGTTTCCACAAAGCATTCAACTTATGATAATAGTCAGACAGATTAGAGCCATTTTGTTTCAAAGTACTAATTTTATGATGCAAGTTGAATATCACAGAACCATCAACTTTATGATAGGTTTCCTTTAACTCATTCCAAACGTGTTTAGCCTTTTTTGAGAAACTTTGACCAAGGAATAACTCCTCAGAGATAGAATTCAAAATCCAGCCTAAAACAACAGCATTAACTCTATCCCATTGCTTAGCCAAAACCTCATCAGTAATGGACCTTTTACAAGTGCCATCAATAAAACCAATTTTATTTTTAACCTCTAAGGCAAGAAGCATAGCATTAGCCCAAACTTGATGATTTTCAGTCCCTCTAAGTTTGATAGAGATAACAGTGAGCACAGCAGAATCATTAGAGTGCAAATGTAAAGGATTACTAACATCAAGCTTACCAATAAGAGTGACAGGATCACTGACACTCTCATTGTCAGAATCACCATGTTCAGACATAGTAACAATAATCAAACACACAAACAATATTAACTAAAGAAAATCAACAGCACCTTATACCTCCTCAAATAACAAACAATCTCCAACAGCCAATCAAACTTCTTAAAGTTCCCTCAACCTATCCTCCAGCATTCTAAACAAGAAAAATAAAATATATAAATAAAAGATAGAGATAAGAGGTGTTACAGAGCAATTTCCGCAGCACAATCGAACTGTT
Source organism: Chrysanthemum seticuspe (assembly GCA_019973895.1). NCBI lineage: Eukaryota > Viridiplantae > Streptophyta > Magnoliopsida > Asterales > Asteraceae > Chrysanthemum > Chrysanthemum seticuspe. The sequence continues at coordinate 138,535,768 of BPTQ01000008.1, forward strand.
TCTCCTAGATTCACTTAGTCTAGGAGGCAACAGAACCTCTAAGCCACGAACAACTAGATCCAGGATCCCAGAAATATCGAAACCCTTTTTTCTTTTAAACCAACCTTTGTTCTGATACTATAAACATGATATGCAAGAACAAAAACACCTTTATATAACTTAACCAAATCAAAGTTCAACAGCGGAATAATAACAACCATAAAAGATCACCACAGCTACTCTGGTATGATCCTATTATCTAACATGATAATAGTTTTACAAGATATAAGACAACAATAAAAGGATAGATGTGATCTTGAGACAAACTCTCAAGATCAGTACAAATGAGAGAGGTATTTTTGTAGTGGCTCAAATAAACCAATACGCTCTTCTAACCCTGGATGAGGAGATAAGAGACTCTTTTATACTAGGTCTTCCCAACGGTCACAAGAGAGAGCAGGACTGAGATAAAGGCTTTTCCACATGGGCTTGAGACTTGAGAAGATGGGCTTGAGATACAACTTGGGCTTGGTCCAGTACCTGAAACATAAAACAACAAAGAGAACACACAAGAGGGATATCGGGTTATATATTTTAACAATAACAGTCGAGCTGAATAAAAAAAGAGAGGGGAAAAAATGGATTTTGAATGAGGTTTGAGTTGTTTGGAAGTTGTATTGAAACAATGGGGGGCTCGAATATTAATTGGGCCGAGCTAAACAGCTATCGGGCCAAAGTAGTTATTCATAATTTCATAGTTTCTTATCGTATATTCATTCACGTTAGTTTTGATATAATATGTAACTTTGTAAAACAAATGAATTATATGTGCTTAGCTTTTTTCTACAGGTTTATGTAAATTTTAGACCAAAATTATAGCCAAACCCAATTAGTAGGTAACAGAAGGATCCTGAAAACACAAAGTTTTCAAGCAACTATCTCTTAAAGTCGAAATATTTCGAGATAATCACATTTGCAGAAACTCGTGAAACTTGACACAATTCATGAAACTTTGGCCATAAAGACGAATCAACCTGAAGATAACTATACCAGTATCGATTTCGGTATTCTCAGGAACACATCTTCCATGCATCGGGTAAAGGAACGAAACTACATTAAGGCCACGAGAAATCAGGTTTGAACTTCTAGGAATGTGATCAAGAAACAATGCCAAGTGAAAATACTGATATTCTTTGGAGCCTAATGCAACCATTTTATGTTGCAACATTACCAGAGTCATCATGACTCGGTTAATCTGCTAACTATGTTATATAATAACTATATCTAATAGTTTTTGAAGAAAAACAAATTCTAATGATAACAAAACACTTTTATTACTTTCAGAAACAAGATTACAACACCAGATCTCTATTCTCAAATAGAGTGAATCAGTAACAAGTATTTGATCTCAATCAAATAACAGAACAACCAGTAACAATCAGTAACAAGTGTTTTGATCAAGAGAATCAACAACACGATTAGGGTTTCACAAGAGAGAGAGAGATTTAGAGAGTTTATTTGTGTTGAGAGAGAAGAACGTGATAACAGATATGAGAAAGACTATTTGTCTTTCTCAATATATAGCCTCCAAAGTTTGTCTTTAGCCCTTCAACTTTAATAACTTGCTAGATGACATCCAAAGCTTATCCACAGCCTTAACACTTTTATGCTTCAAGCCCCTCCAAATATATAATCTTCAATATCCATCTCTTAAACTTTTCTCCAGCATAAATGACTAAAACAAATAACAATAAGCAATCTTAGAAAGCATTATCAAATTATACATTATGCTTTAGATCATAAATCTCAACACCCTCCCTTAATCTGATAATTGATATATATCAAACATGCTAAGATTTTTGACCAAAAAATTATATTGTAATGTATCCAACCCTTTTGTAAAGATGTCTGCAATTTGATTTGCAGAATCTACTTTAACAGTTTTAACAACACCATTTAAAATCTTCTCTCTAACAAAATGCAAATCAATCTCAAGATGTTTAGTCATTTCATGAAAAACTGGGTTGGCTGCTATTTTAATAGCTGATTTACTATCACAATGAAGTGGAACAGGTAAAAGACCAGAAATATTAAGATCTTTCAAAAATTTTATAATCCAAATCACTTCACTGGTTACTGAACCAAGAGCTCTATACTCTGCTTCAGTAGAACTTTTTGAGAGAGTGGGTTGCTTTTAATTTTCCAAGATACTAAAGACCCATTCAAAAATTCACAATAGCCAGTAACAGATCTCCTAGTCACAATGCATTTAGCCCAATCAGCATCAGAATAAGCAAGAAGAGACATACCAGGATTCTTAGTAATATGAATACCCAAACCTGGAGCTCCTTTAAGATACTTCAGTATCTTTAAAGCTATTCTGAGATGAGACTTAAGTGGGGAATGCATGAACTGACTTAAACAATGAACATCATAAGAAATATCAGGTCTAGTATTAGTCAAGTAAATAAGCTTTCCCAATAAGCTTCTGATAATCAGTAATATTATCAAGTAAAGGATCATTATCAGTAGCTTCATTAGATATAACAAGTTTAGATTGTAAAGGAGTTTTAGAAGGTTTGCAACCAAGCATACCATACTCACTTAACAAATCTAAACAATACTTCCTTTGGTTCAAACAAATTCCTTTGTCAGTCTCAGCAACGTCAATGCCAAGAAAATATTGCAACTTTCCTAAATCTTTAATCATGAACTTAGTTTTAAGAAAGATCTTGAAATTGTTGATTTCATCTATATTATTCCCAGTAACAATAATATCATCAACATAAACAAGTAATGCAATAAACACATCATCTTTAGACTTTGTATATAAAGAATAATCACTTTTACTTTGAGTAAAGCCATTTTCAATAAGAGCAGATGTAAGTTTAGCATTCCATTGTCTAGGTGCTTGTTTTAAACCATATAAAAACTTTTTAAGTCTGCACACTCTATTATCACCTTCAGGAAAGAACCATTATGGTAATTTCATATAAACAGTCTTATCAAGATCACCATACAGAAAAGCATTATTAACATCAAGTTGAAAAATAGGCCAATTATTCTGAACTGCAACATTAAGTAAACATCTAACAGTGACCATTTTAACAACAGGAGAGAATGTTTCCTCATAATCTACTCATTCTTTTTTATTATATCCTTTAGCTACAACTCTAGCTTTATATCTATCTATCTCTTCATCAGACTTATACTTTATTTTAAACACCCATTTACTTCCTATAGCTTTTCTACCAGGAGGTAAAAAAATGACTTCAAAAGTATCATTTCTATATAAAGCCTCAATTTCATTATTCATAGCATCAGTCCAATAGATAGATTTAGCAGCTTCAAAATAATTTTTTGGCTCATGAATTTTGTTCAACTGAACTGTAAAGCAATAATTTCTAGAGTTAAGTTTAGAATAATTCACAAACTTTTCAATACCATACTTAACTTTAGACTCAACAACAAAGTCATTATAATTTTTGGGAAAAACAGAAGGTCTAGAAGACCTTCTTAAAGGTACTTCTTCCTGAACTGGAGAATTTGAATCAAGATTCAAATTACCCTCAGAATTTATATTGTCTTCAAGTGTAGTTACCAACTCATCCTCATCAGCAAAGACATTGTTGTCACTGGTATGATCAGTGACATGGTCTCTACCAGATGAAGGAGAGTAGCTACCTTCACTTGGTGACTCAGTGTCACTATTCAGATTAGGGTCTACTCTCTTTTCATCATTGGGTAGTTCAGGGGTTTCAACATCAAAAAAGTTCAATTGATTTAAGTCTTGAAAAACATTTTCAGAAGTAGTATTGGTCTTATCAGCAGTAGATTCCTTAAAAGGAAAAATAGATTTAAAAAATTTGACATCTCAAGAAAAGATGAACTGATGCTTATCAAGACTATATAACCCATATCCTTTTTTAGTCTTAGAATACCCTATCATAACACATTTCTCAGATCTGCTACTCAATTTATCATGATTATTAACAATAGTAGCAAAACATAAACAACCAAACATTTTTAAATCACAGAGAGTAGGCTTTTTATTATATATCATCTCAAAAGGAGATTTTCTATTAAGCATAGATGAAGGAAATCTGTTAATAAGAAAAGTAGCAGTAAGAACACACTCAGTCCAAAACTTAAGAGGAATTCCCCCTGAAACAGAAGGGATCTTGCAATATTCAAAAGATGCATATGTTTCCTTTCAACAATATCATTTTTCTGTGGAGTGTATGCATAAGAGGTCTGATGGGTAATACCTTTTTCCTCACATAACTGTGAAAAAGAATGATTAACAAATTCAGTACCATTATCACTTCTAAAATTCTTTTTTTTATCAAACTGGGTTGCAATCATATTGTAAAAGATAGTGATATAATGAACAGTTTCATCCTTAGTTTTAAGTAAATATACCCATACAACCCTAGTGTAATCATCCACAATAGTCAAAAAAATACTTGTACCCTTATTTACTAGCAACCTTATAAGGTCCCCAAAGATCTAAATGAACAAGTTCACCTAAAACAGTAGAAGTATGATCACTTAAAGGAAAAGGTTATCTAGTTTGCTCAGCCCTTTGACAAGTTTCACAAATTAAGTTTTGATCCTTTGAATTAAACTTCAAATCAGGTTTTAAAACATTTAGAACAGGGTCTGCAGGGTGACCAAGCCTGTAGTGCCAATCATAATAAGAAATAGAGTTATGACTTTTAAAAGAGGTACCTCCAGAATTGAAATAATATAAACCACCAGACTGATTACCAGTCCCCAGAACTTTTCCCAGGTTCAAATCCTGATTCAAGAAATAACATTTATTCTCATCAAAGGCAACCACAATCTTGTTATCTTTGGCCAGTTTATGAAAAGAAATTAATGTGACACAATATTCTGGAATAACCAAAACATCATAAAAAATTAAAGAGTCTGCTAACTTTAGATTCCCAATTTTAGTAATTAACGCTTCTGTTCCATTTGGATGACCAATTTAATTTTAAGATGAGAAATATCAAAAACATTTACTAACTCCTTGTCAGAATGTGTCATATGCTGGTTAGCACCAGAATCCACAATCTTTCCATCAGAATTAAGTTTGGATTTCAAATTGCTATTAGTTGAAAAAAACTTTTGAAAATTCTGATTAAAAACCCTACTATTATTAAAGTAAGTACCTGCCATATTGGTCTGCACACTATTTCCTTTGACAGTATTGTCTTTGATGAGAGAAATGAGAGTAGTAAGTTGTTCATCTGTAAAACCAGAAGATGAACTGGACCCCACAGAATTATTGTTAGAAAACCTTTTTTGAGTATTCTGAGGTCTATTATTGTTACCCTTTTTTCCAAAATTTGGAGGATACCCAATCAATTTAAAACATTTGTCCTGAGTATGCCCATTAAAACCACAATGATCACAAACAAGTGTAGAACCAGTATTTCTTCTATTATCAGACACTATTAAAATTAGTAGTTGGATTATTAGACTGAGCATTCTGATTAATAGGTCTAGTAGATTGACTGGTCTGATTATTAACTTGATTCACAACTCTAGTAGCAAATGCAGAATTATGATTTCTACTTGTACTTCCAGACACAACATTTCTATGACTTTCTTCACTACTGATAATATCATAAGCACCTTTAACATCAGGCAAAGGATCTCTAGAAAGAATATTACTCCTTATTTGCATATAAGTATCATCCAGACCCATTAAAAATTGCATTAGTTTAGTTGATTATGCTTTTTAAAATCATCAGCAATATGACAAGTGCATCTAGGTAATTGCACCATAGCATCAAATTGTTTCCACAAAGTACTTAACTTGTTAAAATATTCTGAGATAGTAGTACCATTATGAGTTAATGAGTTTATTTTATGATGCAGGTTAAAAGTAACATAACCATCAACCCTGTCAAAAGTATCTTTTAACTCATTCCATACACCAGAAGCACTTTTAGAAAAAAATTGACCAAGAAACAGCTCTTCAGAGATGGAATTTAGAATCCATCCCAAAACAATAGCATTAACCCTGTCCCATTGTCTTCCCAAAACTTCATCAGTATTAGACCTTCTACATGTTCCATCAATAAAACCAGTTTTATTTTTGCCCTCTAATGCTAACATCATAGCACAGGACCAGACATTATAATTCTCAGTTCCTTTGAGTTTTATTGAAACAACAGTTAAAGAAGCTGAATCATTTGGGTGTAAATGTAAAGGATGACTCAAATCCAATTTACTTATTAAAGTGATAGGGTTATCAGGTTCATACTCATCATCAGTATAACCATGAACAAAATTATGAACAGACATGATTCCAAAAATCAAGCACACAGATTAAGAATAGAAAGTAGTTCCCAGGTTTTCCTTGCCACTAAAGTGGTAGGTCAAGGGCGCACTCAAGCACATACAAATAAAGAATCAAGAACAAACAAAAAAACCAACAACTCAACCAACAACCAATCACAACTTCCAATAATCCCAAAACCTATCCTCCGGCAATCTAAGCAGAAAAATAAGAGCAGAAATTAAAGAGAGAGTGAGAGAGGTATTACATAGCATGCAATTATCAATCAGCAGCGGAATAACAGACCTACTATACCCTAGATTCACTTAGTCTAGGGATATAGCAGATATACAGCAAGAACCCAGAACCAAGATCCAAGAACCAACAAACCCTAATTTTCAGAATTAGGGCAAATCACCAGAACCACTTCCAATCTTAACCAAATCACCAGATCTTATCGATTAACCAATCTTAATCGATCACAGAAGCCTTTAATCACAAAAGCCCCAAAATATATGAAACCCTAATTTTTCAGAAATTAGGGGTTTTCCAGAAAACTTCAAGATTAACAAAATTGACCACAAGATCTATCAATTAACACAAGTTAATTGACCAAGAACCAATGAATTTTAAAGAAACCCAATTTATCAAAAAACCCTAATTTTCAAAAACGATATTCAGAGCAACCTGGCTCTGATACCATGAAGAAAAACAGATTCTAATGATAACAAAACACTTTTATTATTTTCAAAAACAAGATTACAACAGCAGATCTCTATTCTCAAATAGAGTGAATCAGTAACAGGTATTTGATCTCAATCAAATAACAGAACAACCAGTAACAATCAGTAACAAGTGTTTTGATCAAGAGAATCAACAACACGATTAGGGTTTCACAAGAGAGAGAGATTTAGAGAGTTTATTTGTGTTGAGAGAGAAAAATGTGATAACAGATATGAGAAAGACTATTTGTCTTTCTCAATATATAGCCTTCAAAGTTTGTCTTTAGCCCTTCAACTTTAATAACTTGCTAGATGACATCCAAAGCTTATCCACAGCCTTAACACTATTATGCTTCAAGCCCCTACAGATATATAATCTTCAATATCCATCTCTTAAACTTTTCTCCAGCATAAATGACTAAACCAAATAACAATAAGCAATCTTAGAAAGCATTATCAGATTATACATTATGATTTAGATCATAAATCTCAACAGTTTTCTTTGGTTTGAGGAAATCAAAAGAGAAAACAATGTCGGTATAGATTCCGTCCAAAAACTTCTAGTATACACAAGGAGTTTAAAAAGTGGTGGGTAATGTCCAACTGGCCAAACAATCTCTTAGTTCTCATATTCGGCAACTTTTCTAATAATCAAGAAATCTTTTGTGATTTGATGACCCAAATGGCATTGTGAACTATTTGGAGATACCGCAATAAGGGTTGATTTGACTAGAAACCTCCTCGAAAAGATACACTTATAGAGTTATGGACGCGCGAGATTAAAGTTCTTTCACATGTTTTGGTGGAAAACATTTTATGGGGAGCGGCTGTTGAAGACCGACACAAAAAGAAAAGGAAAAAAAACAACGCCTCTATCGTTGTGATAGCAGCGTGTGAGATCGAAGAAAAAAAGGGAAAGGTTTTTGTGGGTAACGGCTGTTGGAGGAAGACCGAAAAAAAAAACGTTTCTATTTTTGGGTGATAGTAACGTGTGACCAAAAAAAGACAGGAAGAAACCTTCTGTAGGTAGCGACATTCAAGGACTGACACAAAAAAAGGGACATGGTTGTGATGTTATAATACTCTTACTGGAACGACAAAGGAAGGACACTTCTATTTGGGAACGGTTCGTTTAAGAGGAATCACTTCAGGATATAACACATCGGTCAGGTTAGAAATTTAAATTATTTGGATTTCTATTATACTAGTAGTTTAAATTTATAGTTCCTGTACTATTAAGAACTTCCGTACTATTAGGAAATCCCAAACGTTAGAAAGTGAAGATCATACGTATAGATAGGATGTCTGGTGAAGATCTTAGTAGCACTTTAATAACACAAAAACCCATAGCACCAATCACTCACTATCAATGCCCCACTTTAAAAACGACAAATTGCACCGTTTGGGCTATCCAAATTAAAGTTATACTTGAAGCAAACAGATTATTGGAGATGATAGAACCTAAGGAAAATACGCAAGTAGATGAGAAAAAGGATAAGGCAACGACTGCCTTTCTATACCAAGCGTTGACCGAAGATGTGATACTACAAGTCGCGGGATGTAAGTCAGCAAAAGAACTATAGGAATCGTTAAAGATGAGACATGTTGGAGAAGAGAAAGTGTAGCAAGCACGCCTACAATCATTGATGATTGGTTCTAAAACACTCCAAATAAAGGAGGACGACTCAGTGGATGCATTTACCGCTAAAATAAACGGCTATGCCACTAAGGCAAAAGAATTAGGAAAAACATTGGACCAATCGCTCTTAGTACGAAAACTATTAGACTCCACACCAGATCGGTTCATCCAAATCGTCACATCCGTTGAAACAATACAGTGATCTTGACGAAGTTACCTTAGACGAGATCATTCGAAAACTCAAAGCATTTGAGGAAAGAATAAAAACTTCGAAAAGGAGGACAAGTAGAAAGCCATGAAAACTTACTATTCGCACACGGCGAACACTCGAAAAAGGGAAGGCGATTCGGTAATCGCGGAGGTAGATCAAACTTTTCACGAGGAAACTGGCAAATTAATAGAAATAAATATGACTCGAAAGAGGAAGGCTCAACTCACAAAGCAAAAACAAACACAAAATGGAATAAGCGAGAGTGGGACATGAGCAAAGTACAATGTCACAAGTGTAGGAAACTTTGACATTTCAGAAAGGACTGCAATCAATCATCGACAACTCAGGAACAATCAAACCTTATCCAAGAAGACGAAGAACCATCATTATTAATGGCAACACACGAAACTGAACACGAGGAGGTACTGTTGAATGAAGGACAAATTCAACCCGGAAAATATACTACAACATATGCAAGCATCTGGTATTTAGATAATGGTGCAAGTAACCATATGACGGGGACTAAGAGTCACTTCCGATATATTGACAAAACTATAACAGGACGAGTTCGTTTTGGAGATGGATAGTATGTAGAAATAAAAGGAAGTGGCTCTATATTGTTAGGATGTAGGAATCACGAACAAAAGATTATATCAGATGTATACTACATTCCAAACCTCAAGAGCAACATACTAAGTCTAGGACAACTCACAGAGATAGGATGTAAAATCATCATGGAAGGAAACCAACTGACTTTGTATGATAAGAATAAGAAGTTGTTAATGAAGATTGAAAGATCAAAAAATAGACTTTACAACATCAGACTTCAAATTGAAACACCCATATGTCTCTTAGCAAATGTAGATAACCAAGCATGGTTGTGGCACGCTAGATTAGGTCATCTAAACTTTGAGGAAATCAATAGTATGACATGGAAGAGTCTAGTAGAAGGAATACCAAGAATAAATCATTCAAGACAGATTTGTGATGCCTGCTTGTTAGGAAAACACAATAGGACCCCATTTCCAAGTAAAACTAAGTTCAGATCAAAGAACCCTTTATATTTAGTATATGGAGACCTTTGTGGCCCTATAAGTCCAGGTACACTCCATAAAGAAACTCATTTACTTGTTAGTGGACGACTGTACACGGTTTATGTGGGCCTACTTTCTGACATCGAAAGATCATGCATTTAATACTTTCAAGGAATTCAGATAACAGATTGAAATGGAAATGAGAACAAAATTAAGGATGCTAAGAACAGATAGGGGAGGTGAGTTCACATCTAATGAATTCACCAAGTACTGTAAAGAAAATGGAATAGCACGACAATTGACGGCACCTTATTCACCACAACAAAATAGAGTTGTGGAAGAAGAAATAGAACAGTGCTATCTACTACTAGAAGTATGATGAAAGCAATGAAGTTACCACTAAAATTTTGGGCGGAAGCAGTCAGACACACCATCTACATACTAACAGGGTACCTACAAGACCCCTGGTGGATAAAACTCCATATGAGGCACTCTACAACTGGAACCAAATTTGGAAAAACTAAGGATATTCGGGTGCACAGCTTATGCCAAGATAAAAATACCTCATTTGAAAAAGCTGGATGATAGAAGCATACCCATGATTTACTTAGGCGTAGAGGAAGGATCAAAAGCATACAGACTATATGATCCAAAAATAAAAAGGAAACATGTTAGCAAGGATGTAAAGTTTATGGAAACAAAACCATAGGATTGGGATAACAACAGAGAGGAAACAAGTACACAAGGCTCGTTTTGGGCAAGTTTTGTGGAAGAAGGAGTCGACAATGGAAACACTACATCAATCAACTCAGACAATAATAAATATACTTATCAGGAACATGAACCAATAACTGCTTTAAACTCTCCAATTACTCCACAAACATATACTTACAACCCAAACTCAGAGGAGGAAAATGCTACTATTAGTTCATTAAAAAACTTATAAAAGGGATTTGATGATACACCAGTACGAGGTTTCAAAGACTTAACTAGAATATATGAGAATGCACGTATAGTTGAAACTGAAAGTCTGCTATTTACGAAAGAAGAACCACGTAACTACAAGGAGGAATCAACAGGTAAAAAATGGATCGAGGCCATGGAAGCTGAACTGGATTCAATCAACAAGAATATCACGTGGACTCTTACTACTTTGCCTACAAATCATAAGGCAATAGGACTCAAATGGGTTTTTAAGACCAAGAGGGTTGCAAAAGGAGAAATCATCAAATACAGAGCAAGACTAGTAGCAAAAGGATATGTGCAGGAACAAGGAATAGACTTCGATGAAGTATTTGCACCAGTTGTACGCATTGAGACAGTTTGTTTAATTTTAGCACTGGTTGCATAACATATTTGGCAAGTACATCACTTGGATGTCAAATCAGCATTTTTACATGGAGAATTGAAGGAGGAAGTCTACGTTACTCAACCTGAAGGTTTCATACAACAAGGAAATTCAGGGAAAGTTTACAAGCTCACGAAAGCGTTATATGGCTTAAGGCAAGCACCACGAGCTTGGAACATGAAACTTGATCAAACCTTAATTTGTTCCCAACTTTTTGAAATGAAAGAAAAGAAGAGAAGGGTTAAAAATGAGCAGAAAAGAAGAGGAGATGAATGAAAATAAAAATTTTATATCATGTTCCCGAGTTAGGAGAGAAAAGAAGAGAAAACATATGATTTTACAATTATATCCTTGGTTATATATAAAAGTTATATTTTATATTAGGTCATTTAAGTAATTTTATTTATTTAAAGCTTCCTAATATAGCTTCTCTCCAAATCATCCCACTTTTGGGAAGAAAGTTTTGGAGAGAAGTTTAGCCAAAATTACTCTCCTCTTCTATTGTCTTCTCTCCTAAAAAACTTAGGAACACGAATTTATTTTGTTTCCTTCTCACTTCTTTTCTCTTCTTTCAAAAATAAAACTTGGGAACGCAGCGTAAAGTCATTAGACTTTAAAAAATGTAATCTCGAACAAGCAGTTTACACAAAGAAAAGCAAGACTTCCACGCTAATAGTTGGAGTTTATGTTGATGATTTGATAATCATGGGCACTCCAAGGAAGGAAATAGATTTGTTCAAATCCCAGATGAAAGAAAAATTTGAAATGAGCAAATTAGGATTGTTGGCTTATTACCTCGGGATAGAAGTTACTCAGAAAGGAGGCGAGATTACAATTAAGCAAACATTTTACATCAACAAAATCTTAAAGGATGCAAGTATGATGGAAAGTAATGACACAAAGATACCTATGGGTCCGGGAACTAAGTTGGTCAAGGCGGAAGATGGAAACCTAGTTGACGCAACTTATTATAGAAGCCTAATTGGATGTCTCAGGTATCTACTACATACTAGACCAGATCTAAGTTACCCAGTCGGACTACTCAGCAGATTTATGCAAGAACCAAAGGATCACCACTTCAAGGCAATAAAACAAGTAATCCGATATATCAAAGGAACCAAGGAGCATAGTATTATATACAAAAAAGACGGCGGCTGTAAAATTACAAGTTATAGCGACAGTAGTTATGGAATCAATACTGATCAAGGAAAAGGAACTACTGGAATCGTATTCTACTTTGGAGAATCACCTATTACCTGGTGTACTCAGAAGCAACCAACAGTGGCACTCTCATCATGTGAATCAGAATTCATGGCAGCTACTGGAGCAGCATGCCAAGCTTTATGGTTAAAACGGCTACTTAGTGAAATAACGGGCTGGAAGGAGGAAAGAATAACATCTCAGCAATAGCACTCGTCAAGAACCCATTCTTTCATGGAAGAAGTAAGCATATCGACATTCGCTACCATTTCATTCGTGAGTGCGTAGAGAATGGACACATCAATGTGGAACACGTCAGTGGCGAACTACAAAGAGCAGATATATTAACTAAAGCTTTGCCAAGACTGAAGTTTGTCACTATGCAACAAATGCCCGGAGTTCAAGATCTAGGACGAAACAACGATTGAGATTAAGGGGGAGAATGTAGACCTAATCTCGTTACATTGCTCGGTACTTATGTAATAAACACAAAGCCTAAGGGCTGAACATGTTAGTTTGTTAGTTAATAACTGAATAGCGGTTGAAGTTAGTTAGAAGTTAGTTAAGGTAGTTAACAGACTGTTATACCTGTCCATTAAAAGTCACAATGGTTCGGTTAGGGGCTATTTAAAGTTGTGTATGTATACGTTTATATGTTGATCAATTTATACAATTATTATTCAGTAAAATATCTTGCAACTAGATCGATTAAGGGACAACTGTTGGGTTTTACTAATCATAACAATTAAAGTAAACACATAAACATCATCAAAGCATGCAGCGGAAGTAATAGGAATAATACATGTAAATTAATTAACCGAATCAAAAGTATATGCGTACCTTTTAGCGAATCAAGAACACACGATATCAAGAACCATGAACAAACCCTAAACCCTAAAATTAGGGTTTATAATTTTCGACCCCTTTAATCGAATACCAAGATTACCCACAAACACAATTGTATTTGTTTTTCGTTCTTGTACACACGTACTAATATCGAATTGATGTGAAAAGCTAGGTTCTTGAATCACAAATAAACCAAACACTTGTTTCTTGAAGTTGGAAAATCGAATCCCTTGGGGAAGGGGTTTACACGATCGGCCAATACAAGAGAGGATGGAAGGAGAAGAAGTTAGGGTTCTTTGGTGATCCAAGATTAGATTTAATGAATACAAGGGGTTTGTATTTATACTAATCTAAACTTGATGACCAAGTTAGGGATCCCTTTGGGCTTTGAGACCCACGACCGGCCTAGGACTCCCAAGAGGGGTTCTAGATCCTTCCCATCCACTATTTTCATCTTTAGTTCTTTAATGTTACATTTAACGACCGTTAGTCCAAACTCGTTAAATATTAACATTCGTTAAGTGTTTATTTCGTGACTAAATAATTAATAATAACATTTATATATTAATTATTCTAAACATCAATTCTCATACGTAATGTGTGCAATCCCGAAGTCTAGAGTTCGAATCCGGTCATACGTATATTAATTTATATCCATAACCTTTCAGCTCCCACTTGGATATATCTTAATATAGTAATGACGTTGGTTTAGTCTAGCTTAATACGCCAATGCCCCAGATTTGAATCGAGTGTGGGTCATTGGAAAAACCATTTAAATGATTCATCATTAATACATATCCTTTTACTTCTAATACTTCATTAACTGTGAATATAGATCGAGTCATTTCACAAGTTAATATTTTGTTTCTCGTTATATCTGATTGAACATGATTACCAAATCATCTTAACGTATTCCAGATAGATCTTGGGTAAGGCCTTACAAACATCTTGTCAATCCTACGAGGGGCCCAAACAGTATTATGCTTTGAAACAAATTCAAAGGAGCAAATTCTCTTGACTACAAGCAAAACTCATGAACTTTGCAACACTTCTGAAAATAGCCCTTATAACCACCTTTTATGGATAACGTTAGACTATTTCACACAAGTGCACTACATTCATAACAGTTATCTGGTATCTCAAGTCTGAGGATAAATATACATGATTTACTTAATGACAAAGATCCATAAAGTACAATCATGTTAAGTTGGGATCTGTCCTATATTCAATTCATTGAATATCATGTGAATTCGGCATGTCTCACACATCAATATACTTTAAGTATATTCTACCAAAAATCATATTTGTCTTAATTCAATGACATTCCCACATCATTGATCGACAATGGACTTTTAGAATAACATAAGTTATTCACGGATTAAACATGCAAATATATGATATAATATTAAAAAAAAATGAAAAATAAACATAACCAATATTTTATTTCATTTAAACAATATTTGTTCAAAACATCCCTTATGCAAATACTAAATAGATCAATGCATGATAATACTTTTTAATGAATTATGCGTCAAGTAATGACAATCATACTTGTTGACAAGACATAATTTCAACTAACTTTGATCTATCGGAATTTTGAGAATATTTATTTCAAGAATTCAACTAGTGAAGTTCTTGTATGTGTGCATTCAAAATATCTTGATATTGACACATAATATTTCATAAAATGTGTGACATCCTCAACCACCAATTTATGACAATCAAACTTTCAAACATTTTAAAGTTTAAAGTATTATTATTCTTTATTGTATAATGCAACTATGCTCTTAGTTGAGCACAACTAGTTCACATGGCCATTTTCAAGGATGAAATCCTCCCATGACTAGTATTGAGTGTCATCTCAATTAAACTAGCATCATTGTATACAAAAAACAATATGCTCTTTAAAATAATCTCCGTAAACTTCAATATCTACAGTGTAATGTTTGATGCCTTCCAAAACTTTCAAGTTTGTTGGCTATGACAATTTCGCAACAATTGATGTATTGCTCATCCATAGAATTTTGAGAGCAAATCCAGGCTGAGGAACGTAATTCTAGATTCAAACATATTCTATTAGAATATTCATTACACCAGTTATCTAATAACTTCATTAGATATCAATGTTGTCAAATCATCTTGCATTCAAGCATGATACAACAATAACATGATGTACATGAAAAAATCTTGTGTCAAACTAAGATTTCATTCATGTTCTACATATCCATTTTCCAAATAATATATCATGTTCTATTAGACTCATTTATTTACCGCACATGCTTATTAATAATAAACATATACTCCAAGGTTGTTTGTCTTATTTTTCAAGTGAAGTTCCATTCCAAACTAGAGCTTAACATTTAGTTTAGATGGAATGTGACTACCCACAACATATAAGATTTAAAGAAAATAAACATAATACTCCCACTAGCTTTCAGGAATACTTAGAAATTATCTTATTTTAATTTTAAACCAAAACTTGGATTTAATAGTTAAACATAAGAATCATCTCCTAGATGCATGCATATATCCATTCATGGATTCTTGCCGTTTGTACATTTCCAAAGATTATGTGAATTCATAAAACTCCTTTCGATTGCTTATCGTCCTCGCAAAAGCAATCACACAAGAAATAGTTTTAATATTCCATTGTCATTTTTCATATCAATGAAAATAAGTATGACAATTATAATCATTATATATTTAATGTGCCAAGGAAAGAATATTCAATCACAGTTAATTGCTTAAGTGTGATTAATAATCTTGTCACAAGTCATGTATTAAATATATGTACAATATTTTGTCCATATGATTTCTACACAAATATTTAAACCACTAGGTTTTTCCTACTTTTGAAGAAACTCATCTTTATTAAGATAAACCAAGTTTCCAAAGTTGATTATCTTTATGGACAGCATCTTAACATTCATAGTATGAATAATTTATCATAATTCAATATTAGGTAATATTTCATTATTATTAACAGGTTTACCATGATCCTGTAATTCATATTTCTCATCATATCAAATATCTGAGATATCCTTGCGGATCTATGAATTAGAATTCCACCATCTTGAGGTCTATCATATTTGACCTCATCATGATTTTTACTAGTGTATTTTAGAAGATCATGTGTTTTGTAATTGTAATTTAATCTCTTCAAGATCTAAACAAAACTCCCACTTGCTTTTGTAATTTAAAGACTATCTATAAATACTTTAGCAATTAGTACAACACTAAATTGTTTTCTTTTGGGATATTACAAATCATATTAACAGTTCGTAAATCTTGTTCGTTAATAACCTACTCCATAAGTAGTTTTAACAAATTAGAACTTCAATATAAGACTCAATGTGATTCATCACATTCCATACTAAAATGGTGTCTTATTAATCTTCTAGGTTTTGAGTTTTATTAAGTATATCCAATCAATACTCAAATTTCTAACCTTGATAACTTTTGGAAGAAAAGAGGATATAGTTATCTTGAATCAAACAATATGACAAAAGTTTGATTCTTCTAACTGAACATACCATATACATACAGTATTTCATTAGAATTAATATTGTAAGACAATCTAACAATATGTAAGATAAACTTATTCCTTTTAGCCTACCTATTTACCAACTAAGTTAACTTAATGGTATAATAGAATATTCAAGCAAATTTCATGTTTTATAACATAAGTATTCTTTGACCAAGTCAAAAGACATAATAGTTATAATATCTTACTTTATATTATAAGTCTTTAAAAGACTTCATGTTTGTGAGTTTATACATAAACACATAACCATGTATAATTTAAAGTTATTATGAACACCACACCATGGTTTCAATTAATTAATTTTCAAGTTAATATACTATTTATGTCATTCCAAGAATACACAAATATTTAAAGTAGCCTTAGATTACTTTATTTTAATTATGTCATCCCTTGAAGTGTCCAACTTAAGAAACTGCAAAAGCATCCACGCCCGATCCCACGACAAGTGGAGATTTACCTTGAGATTACAATCTAGCCAAGATCTCACTTAACATAAAATGTAACTTCAAGTGTTTCTATAATTTGAATGACATAAGACATAAAAGTAGTCTATGCTATAATCTTGACACACGTTCTTTAAACAAGACAATCTTATTAGAATGTTAATCTCTTACCTTTCGATCAAGAGAACCCATTATTCATATTTATATGAGTTGTTCCTTTGCACACAATAAATACTTCTCCCACTTATGCAGAGAACAACATCATATAGTATATAAACACCATGACATTCATTTGTTTATGTGAGCAATATGATAGTGTCATAGATATATAAATATTACAAGTAGATGTAGGACCACTTAATTATCAAGGAAACGTTCATGACTATCCTTGAGAATATGAATGTCTACATATTTGAACGTAATGTATTATTTCAAGAAAATCTAGAAATAACCTGAGTTATTACCAAGATAATAAATCTTGTAACTCCCACTGAATTAGACAACGTTACAATAATGTCTTATTCAGTAATACACCATACTCCCACTGGATTTGACAACATTGTAAGCGTTTCATTAACCAGTGAAAATAGCGTGCTATTACGTTGTTACCCCTTTTAAAGATCATTCATAACAATTAATTAGGTACTAAAAGAGTGTATTCTACTCTGTAGTTGATGGATCATTCATCAATGCTATTAACTTGAAAAATTGAGCATGCAATTTCTTCCTTAATAGGTCTACTATCCCCACAATGGTGTGTAGCACTTTTAATTGGTCAAAGCAAAACAAATAGATAAACTATACTAGTTTGTCGTTTACCAATTTTGCGGTAATTAGTCTAGCTTCTAATTTAATAACTCATAAATGTCAAACATGTTTTCTAGTTGACCAAAATGTCATATAAGAATTCAATCACCAACAGAGGGTAATGAGATCTCTTAAGGAAAACATGGTGTGCAATTTTCTTAACTATTAAAGTTGCTATGAGTTATATTAGAATTTAGACAATTTTAATGTTCCTAACATACCTTTCTCAATCATGAAAAGGTATAGGATTGAGTCTCACTCTTCTTCCATGGAAAAGAGTCTATGTTTTTCTTTTTAGTAAATTTTTCTTGATCAAACATTTGTTTGAAAACAGAACTAGATCAATTTACCAAAGCCCAAACCACGTTTACAATTTAATGTTGCATTAATACAATCAAAAGAATTAACAAAATTCAATTTTTAGTATTTTCGATAATTAAATCTTTCAAGAAAATAAAATACCCTTAGGTCAATATTCGTATTAACCATAGAATTTTCTTTGAATCCCTCATTATCATAGTTTCACCACATCAGTTGACCTGCTAGTGATGAAAGTATAGAATAGGTAATTGTCGAAGAACAATAATTGACAAACAAGTTTTCAATTACTAGAAAATATGGGATTTACAATTTTGCCAAACAATTATGCAAAATGTAAGCATGTTTTATCCCATCTTATGCCTTAAGTCTCGCTAACTAACTTAATTAAGTTGTCTAATTTAGAAACTGCAAATTATTTAAGCTGAGGTCTCACACAACATAAAGATTCACCTTGTTATTGTAATCTAGTTCAAGGTCTCACATAACATAAATTACAACTTCAAGTGTTTCATATCATTAGATGACATAAACTTAAATTTTAAAGGGTACAATTTTGATGTGTAATCAAAACTTATGTATGAAGAAGCATGCATACATCTTCATAACATAAAAAATTTCAAAACCTTACTTATAGTTTTAAATTGCTAAGATTAAATTCTACAAAGTTTTAATCGATGCGTTGAGAAACTTACAACTTTGCACTAAGATGCTTCGTACATAGAATGGTTATACTAGGTAGCTCCAATCGAACGCACAGGGAGGCAGAGGACCAGGTAAGCGCTGAAGCATAACCTTAGACATCCTTTCAGTGTAACTGTGCGCACTTCTTTGAACCCTCTTTTGAGTTTGTTCTGATGGGTGAGCCGTTCTAACCATTTAGTACAGTCGCATCAGTCGATTAAAAGTTCAAGATTTAATACTTAGAAAACAAATCAAATTTCGCCATTATTTAGTCCATTTAATTTTCTATTCTCAAAAACCCTTTTTGCTTACTAACATGTCATACAATATAAACAAAAGGCATTTTAATAAAATTAAAAGGAACTCAAATAATGTACATATAACTTAACAATTAACATATGTAAAAACAATTAGCCACATGCATAATTATTTCGATAAAATCCAATAAACAATTCTAGGCGTAAAATAATGCATACATCAACTAAGGCTTTCACCTACAAGGTAAGTGAGCCACATGCATCAACAAGTCGATTATGTAAGCCAAAGTCAATAATATACCAAATAGCACATAACGAATTTTTATTATATATATTGAGGTCTTCCCCAATTTTATATTTATCAAACTAATTACCATGTGAATTTTACTTAACAATTAATTAAAACAGTCAATAAACAATAATCCATGGTAAAACATGCATGTTCCACCATGGATTCCTAATAACAATTATAATCCTAAGATACGCATATACATGACACATAACAATTATTCATTAAAACCACATAAAATATACATGCAATCCTAGGGTTTCTACAAGTTTTACAAAAAATAAAACCTAATTAAAAAATAAAAGGGTATTCGACCAAAATATTGAAAAATTAGGGTTTCAATTTTAAAACCCTAGAAACCATAAAAGCATGTAATAATCATAAATATTCAATTTTTATGTGTTTCGGTAATTAATTACAACGTATTAAAGGCTCTGAAACTACTGTTGGGTTTTACTAATCATAACAATTAAAGTAAACACGTAAATATCATCAAAGCATGCAGCGGAAGTAATAGGAATAATACTTGTAAATTAATTAACCGAATTAAAAGTATATGCGTACCTTTTAGCGAATCAAGAACACACGATATCAAGAACCATGAACAAACCCTAAACCCTAAAATTAGGGTTTATAATTTTCGACCCTTTTAATCGAATACCAAGATTACCCACAAACACAATTGTATTTGTTCTTCGTTCTTGTACACACGTACTAATATCGAATTGATGTGAAAAGCTATGTTCTTGAATCACAAATAAACCAAACACTTGTTTCTTGAAGTTGGAAAATCGAATCCCTTGGGGAAGGGGTTTACACGATCGGCCAATACAAGAGAGGAGGGAAGGAGAAGAAGTTAGGGTTCTTTGGTGATCCAATATTAGATTTAATGAATACAAGGGGTTTGTATTTATACCAATATAAACTTGATGACCAAGTTAGGGATCCCCTTGGGCTTTGAGACCCACGACCGGACTAGGGCTCCCAAGAGGGGTTCTAGATTCTTCCCATCCACTATTTTCATCTTTAGTCCTTTAATGTTACATTTAACGACCGTTAGTCCAAACTCGTTAAATATTAACATTCGTTAAGTGTTTATTTCGTGACTAAATAATTAATAATAACATTTATATATTAATTGTTCTAAACATCAATTCTCATACGTAATGTGTGCAATCCCGAAGTCTCGAGTTCGAATTCGGTCATACGTATATTAATTTATATCCATAACCTTTCAACAACAACATGTTGGTAGTCCGTAATAAATGGAACTTAAACTCAACATTTTGCTTTCAAAACTGTCTTAGTAAAAGTCTGTGCAAATATGTTTTGGTTAAAAGCGATTCAAAAAATAGAAGCACTCCAAGACATAATGGACATACTCCGAGGAAAAGTTACTTAATTAGTTTGCTTGGATTGATTTCTTTCGGCTCTTCCTACACTGAAGATCAGAGATGATGAAATATGAAACTTTCTATTAGTTATTTTTGCATTTCAGTGATACAACTTGCTCATAATTTTTTTTATGAAACTAGTTAGTCTGGATCAAGAAGATGATTAAGGAAGTCGTGTGCTGATGAAAGACATGATGCGTTTGAACGCATACAACTGGCTGTCAAACCATACGATAGTATTGAAAACACAACATGAACTCATACTCATTAGCCAGTTCAAGATGAGCTCTACTTATCCATTTTGGTACTCATACAAACTAACTAACCATGACATAGATAGTAAAGATCAAAGTTTTATCGGGACAACAAGGAGTGGCTCAGTTCTTGGACATGTAAGCCCAAACTTCTCGTCCATATCCATATCTTCTACTCGCATATTTCCTTGCAGCTTCCAATCAAACTTGTGAATCACAGAACTCAGTATTATTGGTAACATTCTATGAGCCATATTAAATCCTGGACACATTCTCCTCCCAGCACCAAATGGAATGAGCTCAAAATCTTGGCCTCTATAGTCAATATCGACTCCCAAAAACCTCTCTGGCATGAATGTTTCTGGGTCTGACCAAATGTTTGGGTCTCGTCCAATCGCCCAGACATTACAAAGGATTTGTGAATCTTTAGGCACGAGGAAGCCTCGGACTTCTACGTCGTGTATGGCTTGGTGAGGGACAAGAAAAGGAGCGGGAGGATGTAATCTAAGTGTTTCTTTTATTATTGCTTGTAGGTAAGGGAGTTGAGGGATATCATTTTCTTGTACAAGATTTTTCTTGTTTTGTATTAGTCTAATCATCTCTAACCGAGCCATCCTCATCTTCTCGGGGTTACGTATAAGCTCTACAATCGCCCATTCCAATGTGGTAGATGTCGTTTCAGTTCCAGCAACAAACAAATCCTACAAACATTAGAAAAAGATAATTCTTAGCACTGTTTGATCCACTAAACGGGTTTTAGTAATAAGTGCTCTGTTATCGAGTATAAAAAATAGTAACTGCAAAGAAATCTAAAATTTTTAGTCAAAAATGTCAATTTTTTTAAACTAACAAGTAACAGTATGAACTTACCAACAACAAATGTCTTATGTCCTTGCGATTAAAATCAGATTCATCTTTTAACTGAAGATCGATCATCAAGTCCAACGCGTCGTTTGTTGTTGGTAATGTCGATGAAGTCGCTATCCTCTGAAACCGTTGATCGATGATCTCATCAAATATACTAAAAATCTTCTTACCATAAATGTTTCCTTGTCGTTCTAAACCCTGTGGATCCAAGAATTTTAGTATCGGAAAGAAGTCTACAAGATTTGGTTTACCGCCGACTTCCATAACACCTCACATTGCATCCTTGAATTCTTCTGATGACATCGAAAAGCTTTGAGAGAAATCCTTAGAGAACATTATGTTGGATAAAATGTTAAGACTTGTCGTAAACATAGCTGCGCCTATGTTCACAGCCTTTTCACTTGCACAACATTGACTAATATGGTCAACAAGTTCTTGTACCTAGAAGTATAATGATACATCAAATAGTATATACAGCTTCATTTTACAATATGAGGAGAGTTATTTTACATACAAAACTTTTCTCACATACTAAGGGACTCATCTCCACCATCCATCTAAAAAGAAATCAATGGCTGAGATTAAAAGCATTTTATTATTTCACATATTTTTTATAATTTAAATATCTCTTAAACCGTTAATCGTTAAGTGAAAATATTTACACCATCGCGACGAGCATTTAATTATCTTTCTATAGACGGGCACTTTGATATATTTTCGAAAAAAGAAAAAAAAATTGTTTTTTTTCACATTTTTTCGTTATTTTTTTCGTTTTTTTACGTTACTGAAATTTGCATGAAAAAAATCATATATGATAAAACACTAAATTGAATATCACATGTGATATTATTGTTAAATCATATATGATATGTAATATCATATGTGATATTACACTAATATCACATGTTATATTACATATCATATATGATATTACGCTAATATCACATGTGATATTCAAATTAGTGTTTTATCATATATGATTTTTTAATGCAAATTTCAGTAACATAAAAAACCGAAAAAACTTAAGAAAAAAACGTGAAAAATACGATTTTTTTTTTTTTTTTGTCGAAAGTATATCAAAGTGCCTATCTATAGAAAGATAATGAAATGCTTGTCGCAATGATATATGTTTTTTCGCTTAACGATTAACGGTTTGAAAGATATTAATATTTGAAAAAAAAATGATGAAAGTGGGTTTTTTAAATTGTGATTAATCTCATCCATTAAATCAAATAAAAATGAAGGGTGGAGATTGATTCTTTGATATGTAAATAATCTTTTGTCCTCAAATGATCTTAAATCTTACAAAGGTAATGAATCTTACATGTGTGGAAATAGTACACACTGATAATTAACTTTGTCAAAACTTATTTATCATATGTGCATTACTTTTTCTCCGTAAACATATGTTATCTACAATGATGTATAAGCTTTAAAAATGGCCAAGATAACCTGCTTATATAATAATAGCAAGAGAGCCATAAAACAAAGGTGGTTCCTTGATTTAGTCAAAGGTGAAAAAATGAACGGCATTACACGTCAATATGTTAGGTCGGGTCGGATAATGTTTTGTTTAACACAACTACGAATCCAAAGTTATATATTATGTAATAAGTGCTCAAATTGTTTACAGTCCTTCAATTCTTAGCTAATTAGCCTTTATAGTTAAATCGTTAATTGCTAACATGTTTTTTGAAAAATATATGACAATGAACAATTATTTATAAAGTCATTACTCATTACGTAGCTTAAAAACTTCTATATCGTCGTTTGGACATATAACGATAGTCATATCAAATTTAATTGATACTCCGTATATGAAACCTCAATTCATATTTAATCAAACACGTTATGGTTTTTTTTTGGGTAAAAAAAAACACATTATGGTTTCATCCCATGTAAAGTTGTAATATAAGGTTTCACGTATTTAGATTTAATTTTGACGATAAAATGAATACTTGACCTCATGGCTAACATTTTTTTTAGTTAACAGTTATATAACTTATAACATTTAATTTTTTTATGAATTAACTATTGACCTTTTTGATGATAGCTGCAACATCCATTTATATCGAAATAATAAGTACTGTAACATTTAAAAAAGTTAAAATACAATTAAATAAATGTCTACTCAGTTTTAACATTGTGTGAAAGTGTGAGGGTTGAATTATAACTTTAAACAAAAATATGGCTTTAAGAATAAAATTATAGAACTCACTACCTACTACCTAGGCTTCTGAGCCATCTTCTTTGTCGAGGACAGAGGGTATGTTTGGCAAAACTAGCTGTAAGTTGTATGATGTAAGCTGTAAACTATAAGCTATAAGCTGTTAACTGCAAAACTGTTAACATGAGCTACAAGCTGTATCTTTTTTTCAATAAAAGTGTTTGGTAAGTTAGCTGTTAAATGTAATTATAAGATGTAAAATGACGTAAAAGGACATATACATAATTATAAACAAATGTTTAGAGGGTATATCAGTAATTTAAAGTTTTAACAGCTCCAAAATATTTAAAAAGCTTAATGAATCAGCTTTTCATTTAGGAGCTATTTGTTTGAAATAAAAGCTTGAAGTTAATGCATCCAAACGTATCCAAACGGAGCTATTTATTTTAGAAGAGATTATTTTATAACAAAAAGTAACAGCTCCCAAATAAAGCTCTTGCCAAACAGGCCCAGAGAACTTTAAAATCTCCATTAGAGCAAGATTTTGAAGATCTGTTTTTCTCATGTTTCATTAATTCATTTATTGTCTTTATTTCCTTTTTTTTAAGTGTCAGGTGGTTCCCATTCAAATTCTAAGGTAGGTCCTAAATTTATTTGTACATCGCTTCTCAAAAGTTTTGATTTCTAAGGTGGTTCTCGAGAACCACCTTGGTACACTGTAGGTCCGCCAATGTGTAGATTAGAAAAAAAAAAGTCCACTTAGAAATCAGAAACTTGAATATGTAGTAATAGTTTCCACACACTTTCATTAGTTCTATAGTACTTTAAAAGGGGATTAAGCTGAAAAATAGCAACGAATTTTTTCAAATATATTTTTGTATAACTTAGCGTTACGTACTTTCATGTTTTGTTTTAATTTGCACCAACGTTTACAGGCTACCAGTTAAATTTGTATAAAACCAGAAAAAAAAAGCCTACTTGGCATATTTAATACTTGAGTAAATTGCATGGATCGTCATTCTGGTTTGTCCCAAATTGCATCTATTGTTCCTGGTGGTTTTATATTGCATTAACAGTGCTTAACTTTGCAAAAAATTACACCTATAATCCATAGACTTAACTTCCGTTTTCCTTTAAAATTACGATAATTTTTATAAACTTTTTTTGCTCCATTAAAATTACGAAAATTTTTATTAACTAACTTTTAAAAATATAAACAAAACTTTTAAAATTACGAAAATTTTTATAAACTTTTTTTGCTCCGTTAAAATTAGGGTAAAAGTAAAAAAATGACTAATGAACTTTACGATTTGTGCTAATATGACTAACATACTTTCAAAATGCCCAATATTACTATTCTACTTTCAAATTTTAACCAATATGACTAACCACTTGACATGGTAATTAACCGTTAGTCCCCAATACATTAAACAATTGCACCATTAGTCCCCAATACATAACATCAATTACGTTTTCGTCTGTATTTCTATGTTTTCAACCGTTTTTTTTACGTTTTCATATGTTTTTTTACGTTTACTTCCGTTTTAGTCCGTTTTTTACTTATTCGTCTGTTTTTTTTAAGTTTTCTTCCGTTTTTTTTATGTTTTGGTCAATTTTTTAATGTTTTCGTATTTTTTTAATGTATTCGTCTGTTTATTTATGTTTTCGTCCTTTTTTTTACGTTTTCGATCGTTTTTTTACGTTTTTTACGTTTTTGTCCATTTATTTACGTTTTCGTCCGTTTTTTATGTTTTCGTCTGTTTTTTACGTTTTCATCCGTTTTTTACGTTTTCGTCTGTTTTCTTACGTTTTCGTCCCTTTTTTACGTCTTCGTCCATTTTTTATGTTTTGGTCCATTTTTTACATTTTTTTACGTTTGGCACGTTTTTGACCCCTTTTTTTGCGTTTTCGTCTGACTTTTTACGTTTTCGTTCGTTTTGGCACATTTTTTACGTTTTCGACCATTTTTTACTTTTCGTATGTTTGTTTTACGTTTTTGTCATTTTTTTTACGTTTTGATCATTTTTTTATGTTTTTGTCCGTTTTCTTACGTAAAAACGCAAAATAAAAGGGACGAAAACGTAAAAAAACGAACGACAATGTAAAAAACGATGAAAACACAGAAAAGATGATAATGTAAAAAACGGATGAAAACGTAAAAAAAAATGACAAAAACATAACAAAACGGACGAAAACGTAAAAAAAAGTACGAAAACGATAAAAAACAGACAAAAACGTAAAAAAAAAACGATGAAAACGGACAAAAACGTAAAAAAGGGGCGAAAACGTTAAACAAACATACGAAATCGTAAAAAAACGGACGAAAACGTAAAAAAATGATGAAAACGTAAAAAAACAGACGAAAATGTAAAAAAAATTATCAAAAACTTTAAAAACAGACGAACCATAAAAGACGAAAACGTAAAGAAACGACGAAAACCTAAAATAATAGACGAAAACATAAAAAACCGGACGAAAACGTAAAAAAACAGGCAAAAACGTAACTGAGGTTATGTATTGGGACCAACGGTGCAACTGTTTAATGTATTGGAGACTAACTGTTAATTACCATGTCAAGTGGTTGTCATATTGGTTAGAATTTGAAAGTAGTTGTTGAAAGTATGTTAGTCATATCACTAGAAATCGAAAAGTACATTAATCAGGTTTTACTTTTACCCTTTAATTTACGAAATTTTTTTTGTAAACTAATTTTTTAAAATATAAACAAAATTTTTAAAATTACGAAAAAATTTATACTCTTTTAAAAACTGTTAATGAACCTAGAAAAATTTGAAGACTTTTTTTTTAACTATCCAAAACATAAAGAGTTGAAAGATTAAAAACAAGATAATATTTAAAAATACTTAAAAGCAATGGATTTATGAATAGTTTAAGTTATTAAAAAAACAGTTTTCAAATTTTATTTAGTTTCTTTAACAGTTTTTATAAAGTAGTTATAGTTTATAAAGATTTTAAAAAGTTTATTTATTTAAATAGATTTAAAAAAAATTAATTGAAAAAGTTATAAAATATTTTGTAATTTAAAATTTTTATTTTTATTGTTAAAAATTAGTTTTAGGGACGATAGATGCAATTTTTTAAATTCTATATTTTTTTTTAAAATTGGTAAATTCTATTTTTTAAAAATTTTCATATTTCAAAAACCTATTAAGGACTATTCGAAAGTGCTAGAACCGTCTATGTAGGGAACTTTGGTTGCAGTCTTTCCTATCCAAAGTACAATGACTAACATGCCATTGTCAAAATCTGCAACCTAAAGTTCCTCACAAACATGTACTTACACTTTTGAAAGGCTAAGGATGAAACCTGCAATTTAGCTAAACCACCGAGACGATTTTTGCAATTTACTCTAAAAATGTTCACAGACATAAAATCCCGCAGATAGGATATACTAGATGAGGCTAAGAGCAATTTACCACCTCACATTTGTCCACCAATGTATCTAAGCTTTTTAAATCATGTAAACAAATTTAGTATCCTAGTCATACCTTTTGTGTACGTAGTTGTTCGCTACGATCTAGACATTGCCCGGAAAATATGTATTCTTTAGTTATTCTTCGCAGTTTTCGCCATTGATCTCCAGCAGGCAGCCATGCAATGGAGTACTTATGGTGATCCATCAATCGACCAGTGTGTGGGATGGTTCGGCTAGAAAACTCTTGGTCATGTGCATGAAAGAATTCTTTGGCCATATCGGGTGATGAAACCACTATAGTTCTTCTACTTCCTAGCTTAAGTGACATTATAGGACCATATTGTTTAGACAGTGTAGCGAGTGAGCGGTGTGGTTTGTTGCTTAGTTTTAAGAGGTTTCCAATGATCGGCAACGGGTAAGGCCCGGGCGGAAGCCGCGAATTGCGGCTACCAGATATGGTGAAAGCATAGATGAAAGTTAAAATGAAAGATAGCACGAGAAAAAAAGTTGGATAATCCATGGTGTTGTGTGTGTGGTGTGAATGTGTGTTTTTATTCTCATAATCATTTTATATATTGGCATTCATGATTCATGTAATCCCACGTAGAACTCTTAGTTGTCTTTTCTAGAGGAATATTTGAAAAAAAAAAAAATGATCAAAAATTGTACTCCGGTCAATTCTGTTTAATTGTTAAAAAATCAAAAATTCCGATCAAAGTTGCTCACCGTCAAAACATTTTTTTTTCTTCCCGCTTCAGTGTCTTTGCTTGTTGATAAGTGCCTTTATTAATAATTATAAGATGAGTAGTGATTGGCATGCCTAATTGGCATGCCTAATTTTATGCCTAACAAACATCACCATACACTTGGCAAGATCAATGGTAGTTTTGAAGAGAAATAAATTATGGAATCCATGTGTCAATCAATGAATGCATTAGGCACAAACTTAGGCACATAAGTTAGTCATCTAAATCATTTCCCTTATAAGATATATGAAATGTCAGTTTAAACGGTGCCGTTTAACACCCTTATTTTCTCGTCAAAACCGTTGCTAGGCTGCCCATAAAGGGCTAATGTTTTGGCTTTTTGATTCCTGTTTTCCTTGGCCCGGTTATACCTGGTTTATTATATGATGAATATATTTTATAATACGATGCCCACTTCCACCATTCTCGAGATCTTTCTACATTCTACCGCTTTTCACATATTCATTTTGATCTTCTTCGCACTGTTCTCCAACCTTCGTTTTCTTCGCTGGTGGGTTTGCTATTTGCTGATGAAAATATAACGTTTGAGATATCTATTTTTAGGGATTTTTGTAACTGGGGATTGTTTTTGTTCATGCTCGATCCGTGTTCAATTAAAGGTATGTATATGCTTTTGGTTAGAGTTATTTAGCTCACTTTGTTTACTATTAGATTTTGTGTTAAATAATTCATGTGGGTATTAGTTTAATGGTGGTAATAATTTAGCAGCAGGACCTGAAAGTATTTGGTTTTATGTTTGGTATTTGGGTTGTCTATAGGCTTATATGAAACTGAACAAACAGTTAAGCGTATAAGCCCTAAAAAATAAGCTTTTTTACTTGGTCACAAGTATTCTGATTATGTGATTTTTTTGTCAAATTATTGTATGGGTCGCCTCTTTGTGTTTGGGCGGTCTTTATTCATGTTGCGCAATTTTAGCTAATCTATACGCCAAAAAAATGAGGTTGTTAATTAGCTTAAATTTTGCAGTTTTAATGGCAACTGAAAATTTTTAGCTATTTACCCATGTAAAGGGTTTACTGTTTTGTCTGCTAATCTTTGGGCGGTCTTTATTCATTTTTTCGGTAAAGGGGAGTAATCCTGCACCCTGGTAAATATATTAACCAAATAAACGTTTAAGTACAATGGATATGGGTGAAATCCCATATCTCAGCCCGTTACATAGGCATAAAGCTTACATAACAAGGTACTACCAATTTTCTAAACAAGAAAACAAACCACTACTCAAATGATAACATAGGACATAACGAAATAAAATTACTTCCTAGGACCTCGAAGCTTTGTGCCATACATGGCATTAAAAGCATCCAAATTCCCCGGAAGATCACGAACCTGTTTCGTATAGTCATCGAAGTCATAGTAATCATACTCATCTTCAAACTCTTGGCCACCACCAAATATATTACCAGACTCATCAAATAGGTTAGCAACCACCTCATCTTCAGAATCAGACACCTCGATCTCTCCCACTTTAGAAAAAAGGTTAACTCGCTTAGTAGAAGAAGCAGGCGGTATATAAGAATCACTAGTTTGAGGAGCCACTCCCGACTTCATCTCTTTCAATTAGCTTAAATTTTAGCTAATCTATACGCCCAAAAAAACGAGGTTGTTAATTAGCTTAAATTTTGCAGTTTTAAAGGCAGCTGGAAATTTTTACCTATTTATCCATGTAAAGGGTTTACTGTTTTGTCTGCTAATTGCGTTTTGACAAGTAAACGGCACCGTTTTAGCTGGTGTTTAATATATCTTATAATTCTTCAAAAGGTACAAT
Organism: Chrysanthemum seticuspe; assembly: GCA_019973895.1. Taxonomy (NCBI): domain Eukaryota; kingdom Viridiplantae; phylum Streptophyta; class Magnoliopsida; order Asterales; family Asteraceae; genus Chrysanthemum; species Chrysanthemum seticuspe. Next base: position 138,566,037 of record BPTQ01000008.1, read on the forward strand.
CTTTTCTTATTTTTATTCATACCCTTTTGTTTATTTTAATTCTTACGATGGTTATGTCCCGTTAATGTTTTGCAGTTATAATTAGTTGCGTGACCATGATGGGTGAAAGCGACCCGTATCTTGGCGGGGCATCACCTAGTCGTGTTTGCAGCCATGGCGAGTCGACCACATAGATTTGGTAACGGGGTCTGTGCATTTGTTATTGATCTTGGTGATTGAAAGTGACCTGTATCTTAGCGGGACAGCGCCACCAGAATGGTGATTGGAGCTATGGTGGGTAAGCTTTTAGTGGGAGTGGCCTTATGTTGGCCTGATTTTTATTACGTTCGTTTAACCTGTTTCGTGTTTTACTCTGCACAGCTATGTATCTTGGGTGAGTGATTTTTGGTGCTATTCTTTATTTACTAGTACAAAATTCAGAGGCCGTGATAATTAGCTGCGGGACCATGATGGGTGAAAGCCACCCGTATCTTGGCGGGCCATCAAGAAGTCGTGTTTGCAGCCATGATGGGTAAAAGCCACCCGTATCTTGGTCCCGCAACTAATTATCACGCTGAGAGGTTGTGGTAAGTAAGAAAAGATTTGATGACACTGAGATAGTCTGCGTCTTGGCGGGGCAACTCATTACAGTTGCAGCCATGCCGGACAAATCCTGTTTCTTCAATTATAGTATACATAAATGCCTTTGATGAGTCTCAATGGCTTTTGATTAAAGGTGGATTGCATGTATCTTGCCGGGGTAACCTATTGAGGTTGCAGCCATGCCAGATGCATCTGAACAGGTTCAGTTAAAACCGAAAATGCCCTTGCCTTGGCTGGCCAACATTTTCAAGTTACACCCAAGGAGTGTGTTTCTTCTCTTTAGGTTTGTTAATTGTCTCAATCGTAGCACGTGTCATGTTGTAAATACCAGCTGATGATGATTTTCTGCATTTATTTATTTTTATATCATGGTCGTGCCTTATTAGCCCATGATGAATTTAAGTGCAACATATCTGAGCCTCCTTTTAAAATGGTGTTATGATTTTTGTGGTGATTAACAATGTAGTCATTTTAGTTGCTAATCTCTTATTTAAATAACGTTTATTGTTATCATAACATTGTGGTGTGGGTTTAAGTATCGTGATTCAATATTGAGAAACAAGACTTTATTTCAGCTTCTCTATTTGCAATGGTTTCTGCAAGTTGTCTAGGTTGAATGGATTTTAAACTTACAGCTGTTTGTGGGTTGCGTGGTTGATGCTTATGTGCGCTTAATGGTTTGCAGTTATAATTAGTTGCGGGACCATGATGGGGTATCTTGGCAGGGCATCACGAAGTCGTGTTTGCAGCCATGATGGGTGAAAGTCGCCCATATCTTGGTCCCGCAACTAATTATCACGCTGAGAGATTGTGATAAGTAAGAAAAGATTTGATGACACTGAGATAGTCGCGGGGAAACTCATTACTGTTGGGAATAATCTGTTACCACGGATAGTTGTGGTTTACACTGCTCGGATTAACACTAGCAGTGGAAACGTATTCCCACTGCCAGTACATTATTACCACTGCTATCAGTTTATGATTAGGATAACGCGTCTAGATAAGTATAGAATAGATCTTGTGTATATTCTATAATGTTAGCTTTATACTTATCTTGTAAAGGACTCCTTGTTGTATAAAAGGAGGTCCTAGGTCATTGTCTTAGGTACTTATCTAATTACCTACGTATTACTCAAAAAGGCTTCAAGGTGTAACCCTAGTGATAAGCTAAGATCACTCGTATTATTCATCAATAATATTGGAGCTTAAGTTTTGTGTTTAATCTGTGTTTACATACAATACATCATATAATCCATCTTCTAAGTATTACTAAGTAAATTCCGCGTGCTTAATAATATTATACAAAATATCATTGACACAAGGAGTGTGCCTAGATCCATCAAGTGGTATCAGAGAGAAGGTTCTGATATTTTGTTTTAGAAGATCCAAGGAATTAGCTTAACCTACTCACTCAATTCAATGGAGATGGAAAACAACCAATCAAACTCTTCTACCCCAAGGCTACCTAAGCTCAAACTAAATGAGTTTGAGATGTGGAGGATATTGATTGAGCAATACTTTCTCATTCAGGATTATGCTCTATGGGAGATCATTCAATCTGGTGATTCTTTCAAGCCTGTGACTAGTACTGTGAAGGTTGGTGACACAGATGTTGTGAAAGTTTCTGTGCCTGAATCTAGTGTTGAAAAAGCTTGCAGGAAGAATGATCTTAAAGCTAGAAGTTTGTTGCTGATGACTCTTCCTAGAGATCAAATCATTGCATTCAGCAACTACACAACGGCTAAGGAACTGTTTGAAGAGATTTGCTCAGTGTTTGGTGGTAATTATGCTACAAAGAAGACACAAAAGACATTGTTGAAGCAAAGTTATGAAAACTTTTCTACTTCAAGTAATGACTCACTTGATAGCATTTTCACCAAACTTCAGAAGATTGTTACACAACTGACTGTGCTTGGCATTGAGGTAGAAAAGGAAGACCTCAATTTGAAGTTTCTAAGAAGTTTGCCTTCAGAGTTTCAAACCAATGTTACTGTCTGGGAAAACAAATCAGACATAGAAACAATGAAGCTCAATGACCTTTACAACAACTTCAAACTTATTGAGCAAAGGTTGAAGAAGGCAGGGAAACTTGGTAGTAGCTTGGCATTGTTGTCAACCTCTGTTGACAGTGATGATTCTGAAGATGACAGTGATGATGAAGTTGCCATTGCTGGTTCTAAAGTTTCCACTGGTAATGTGAATGTTACCACTGCAGGGTCAAAGAAGAAGGTTGCTAGTATTGGAGATCCTACCTTTTATGCTTTCATATCCACACAAGTTGATGGCTCTGTCTTAACTTATGAAGACATAGAGCAAATTGATGAAGATGACTTGGAGGAGATGGATATAAAATGGCAGATAGCTCTTCTTAGCATGAGGGCTAGGAAGTTCTACAAGAAGACTGGCAAGCCTATTCACATCAATGGTGATGAAACTGCAGGCTTTGATAAGAAGAAAGTGGAGTGCTTTAACTGCTACAAGTTTGGACATTTTGCTAGAGAATGCAGAAGACCAAAGACCAAGGACAATAGGTCTACTTGGTACAAGCAAAAGAAAGGACCAACTGTGGAAGAACCAAAGGCAATGTTGGCTATTGATGGTGTGAGCTATGATTGGAGTTTCATGGCTGATGAACAAGAAGAAGAACATACTGATGCTGCTCTTGTTGCTACTGAATTTGCTCTTATGGCTTTCTCTGACTCTGAGGTACAAAACTTTGATAGTTGTTCTAAAACATGTAGGGCTGCTAAAGAAGTTGAAAGGCTTAATGATTTATATTCTAATGAAAGACAAGAGTTATATACTGCTAATTATACTGTGTCTAATCTTAGGAGAGCTATGGCAGTATTAGAAAAGCAAATAGAGCACTATCAGGCAAATGAGTCTAAATATAATGATGATATGATTCTTCTTAGAAGAGAGGTAGAACATACAACAGCTGTGAATGAAGCATACCAAAAAGAATTGGAAAAACTTCAATAGAAAAATGAAAATGTCAATTTAACGTTAGACACATGCTATCATCAGTCTAAGTCAATTGATAAAATTTGGAATGCTCAAGTACATAGTAAAGTTAAATCTGGTATGGGTTATAATACTGTGCCTCCACCACTAAGAGGTGTTCATTCACCTCCACGTATAGACTTAGCTCATATAGGCTTAGAAGACTTTAAGGATCTTGAAAGAGAATATGGTCCTTTAAAGGACACAGTGGTGAAAAGTGAGGAAGAGTTTAAGCAGGATAATGATGTTTTTAAGACTGCTAGTGACTCATCTGTTGTTGATGAGAATGTTAAAAAGAATGTAGAGACTTCTGTCCCAAAAGTTGTTAATACTGTTACAGAGGAACCTAGGAAACCAGTTAATAAACCTAGACCAACTATAAGGTATGCTGAGATGTATAGGAACAAGCCTTCAGCTGCTAGGGGTAACCAGAGGAGTTGGAATCATGTTAAATCTCAACAACTAGGTAGTGATTTTGTAATGTACAATAAGGCATGCTATATTTGTGGTAGTTTTGATCATTTACATGCTTATTATGACTATCATGTTGGGAGAAGGGAAGTCCATGGGAATAAAAGGGTGGAGACTAACAGGATTCAACATAATGGACACCCTAATTCACATTGAAAAATGGTCCCAGGAGCAGTTCAACTTAGAAGTGGCCTCAAAACCTTTGCCACTGCAAAAACTATTAATACTGCTCACCCTAAGTCACCTGTTAAAAGTGCAAACACCAAAAACAACTTTTGCAAAATCTGCACAAACAGGGAAAGGAACTTTTCAAGCTAAAAAGGTTAATTATAACCAACAGTGGTTGCTTAAAAAGAAACCAGCAGTTTCCACTGCTCATTCAAAAAATACCACTGCAAGGGTTGTAAACAAGAAAAGGGGGGACATGGGCAATGCTGTGAAGGCCTCAGCACGTTGGGAATGGAAACCAAAAGGAAATACCTCTACAACCAATCCCAATGGTGTATCAATGACCTTTGATAGATTTAACTATATTGATACACGAGGCAGATCCAAGTCAATCATGGCTTGGGTCCCCAAAAGAAACTAACTCTTTACTCTTTTGTGCAGGAACATCCAAGGACAAAAAGATCAGATCAAGTATATACAGATAGTGGGTGTTCAAGGCACATGACTGACAACAAGTCCTATCTTTCAGATTTTGAGCATAATGATGGAATGTATGTCAGTTTTGATAATGAAGTTAGTGGAACAATATGTATGATGCAGGAACACTAATGATAAAGGAAAACATGGATTATTATTATTATTTCACAAGACTGCACACTAAGTGCAGCAGTTACATCCATGGAATACAGACTACAAGCATCAGTACATCAACTGAAAACAACTACCAACAACCTACCCCAAACACAAGCTTCATAACCCATTCCCAACCTATCCACCATCTACCATCTATAGCTTATTTGGGAATCCCCACTTTGACATCACCTTAGGAGCTCCACGCATGTCAATCCACTCATACACTCTAGGGCATGCTAATCCCATCACCACTATTCCAGTAGGTGGTGAAGATGATGAATGACCTGCTGATGGTGGTGCTGATAGCAATGGAAGAGAAGGTGATGGTTGGAGCTCTTCAGGAGGAGCTATTGCTGCAAGAGGGGGAACACTCAGGACTCTTCCAGAGGTCTCATCATCTGTATCTTCATATGGCAATACATAGGAGCTGATCTCTGAGCTATCTTCCTTGATTAATGCATCATGAGACTCTGGCTGTAGTGATGAAGGACCAGCAGGAAAAGGATTTGAGAGAACAGTTGTATGTTTTCTCTTCCTGAATACAACCTTCTCATACTCTTCTTTCTCAACTCTCCCAGGGTTCTTCAAAACAAAGTCATCCCAAGAACTATCAGATGAACTGCTAGAAGAAAGATTGATTGGACTAGAATGACTCATGGTGTTGTTGGAGAAATGCTAATCTTTGAGAGTGAAATTTTTGGAGTATGTGAATTGGGTGGTCTGTGTGTTAAAAGGTTTGTTTAATATGTGCAAAGTTGGATTCAGTAAGTTAATGAGGGGAAGGTGTAAGTGGTTGAGAAGTAAATGAAGTCTCTTGACCTTGGTAAACGAATCAGTGACAAGGAGTTGACTTAATTAACTTAGAGTTTTGCCACTGCTAAGCTTATGGAATCACTCCTTGCTATTCTCTAACCACTGATACCTCACAAATTCTTTCAGTGTTTGGTTTATGTTTGTGATTTGCAGATTTGAAGGATTCTTTGTTTACATTGAATGGTTACTCTTTGGTATTTGACTTTCTAGTTATCCATTGATGTTTATGCAGAAATTATTTTTAATAGTGGGACTATATTGCAACCAGTGGTAACAAGCTTGCTTTTACAGTGGAAAAAGGAAAACAAAGGAACTTCATTTCATTGATACAACATGATTTATTACAACCAAAGTGAAAGTACTTCTAATCATCAAAACACAACAGACTGCAACCTAGCACATCCTATACCTAACTTTAGCTACTCCATTGGCTTCTTGCCTTTGCCCACATAGTCATGCTTGTTTCTCTGTGTCCTCTTCCTTTTTTTCTCAAAAGTGGATTGCATTCTTGGACATGGAAGACCAAGAACTTGTGGAGGAGGATTTGGTAGCATTGCAGGCTTTGTTGGGATGTATATCTGCTTCATATTGGAGATAGCTATTTCCAGTGCTATTGAAAGAGCTTTTGGCAAATCTTTGGCCATGGAATAGGTTTCATCATTCTCCTCGTCATCATCTGATGAGCTGGAGTAGAACTCAAGAGATTTTGCAGGTTTCGCTGCAGGCACACGCTTAGCAGTTTCTTTGGTATTCTTTTTGGAAGAAGTGCCAGCCCCTGGTGGAAAGTATCCAAACCATCCTGATGTCTCTGACTCGATTACATATTCTTCTTTTGAATCAGAAGATATGTCGATGGTGTTGGAAGGATTGCTCATGACTATCTTTAGGGATATTGTGTTTGAATGTGATTTGATGAAGATTACATAATGTCAAGCCTCCTTATATAGACAAAGTCGGTTGAAAAGGTTAATTAATGAGTATATTTACTTATTCCTATTTTGGTAGGTTAAGGAGTAAATATAGATATTATTGGGTTGACTTTGGAAGATATTTTACTTGGATAATTGTTTGGTTAAAGGTAACTTTGGTAAATATCAAGTTGGTTATTCCTATCTCTTACAGATACATAACCAAGTTTTGATGAAAGTTGAATTTAAAAGGTGTATATCTGAGATACACAACAAATGGTTATTAATTCACCATGTCTTACTGTTAGGTCACTAGTTTTACAACACAAGCATCAATACAAGAAATAGAGAAGAGAAGAGATTGGTTGAACACGTTAAACACACACACACGCGTAGATCTTAGACGGTTATGCGTAAGGTGTAAAGAGAGTAAATAAAATGAACAACCAACCCTCAAGTGAGGGTTATTACATAGTATTTATAGGAGGGAAGCTAGGGCAACACTTCCTAGTCCCTTCCTTTCTCCTATGGGCTTGGGCCTAAGCTCATGGGCCTTCTACATAAGCTTAAGCTAATAACAAACATAAAGGCCATAATTAAGCTAACTATTACATATGAATTACTAACACTTGATTTAGGTTTAGGAGTGATTCCAACAATCTCCCCCTAAGTGTTGGTGATGAATGAATATGAACGGTGAAGGCGTTGATGTAATAGTAGCTTTGACGTCTTCTGACATTCTTCTTTCTTGTGAGAAGAATTGCCTTTATTTGAACAATCTCCCCAGTGTAGAGAAATTGTCATCTTTGAACAGTTCTGCTTTGACGTCATAATTATCTTTGTTCTTTGTTCTTAGTGATGAAAGTGATAGTATGTTGTAGTCTGCATCAATTCTGCCTCAGGTCTTCTTCGTTGCTCCAGTGTCTCCACGTCATTATTCAACATGCTTACACACTCTTTGACGTTGGATTTCAGTACTGATGAAGTTCTTTAAGTCTTTAACTTTGTAGATTCTTTGGCTTGACGAAGAATCATTCTGACTTTTGTGTTGCTTTTAGATAGAACTTCCATTAGTGACGATGTTGGCATGAGCATGCGAAGAATCTGCACGATCATTCCGTTCCAGAGCTTCCATAAGAAGAAAACATGAAAACGGTTAGTAATAAGCGGATTCCGGCACTTACAAGTTTGAACTTCGAGAGTGTTAACAGCATAGTGTGAAAACACAACTCTAATTCTCACAAAGGCCGTTCCTGAACTGGAGTCCCACAAGTGAGATAACACGATGTACCGAAGTACATCTACAGTTCAGATGAGTCGCTGAGGTACACCGAAGCATCACCTCACGACTGTAGACCGTTTGAGACACACTAAGCGTAATCCACGGGGAGTTACCGAAGTGAACTGCTGTCAGGACTGTTTGATGTTGACCATGGCAGGAGTTTCCATTCAATCACTGAGGATCACAGATGTGAACCTCTCATAAATGTTCTCGACAGATTGCTAAGATCTGTGAAGGACTCGATAACGTACCACTGATGTTCTTATTGTTGAACACCAAGTGATGAAATGTCAGGTGTACCTAAGAGATCTTTTGATGAATCTCGTGGCTCTAGACTCAATAGTGCGTTTTGGTTTTCCTGAGCGGAGACTAGGGAGAGGGTCTCCTTCTTCAATACCAGCGATCTCTAAGAGAAAGCCAATAGTTTACGTAGGGTTCCCTGTGAGAATGAAACAAGCTTCTTTTGAGAGAAACTTGAGTGGTTAAGAAGGTTTAGTGCATGCGTCACTGGGTCCATGACGGCTTTTAATCTTCAATACCGGCGTCACTAAGTGACAACCAGTAGCATATGAATTGAACCCGGTGTCTGCCCTAAGTTGAATAATTTGGAGGGCTATTTCTTTTCACCCTTTTCTTTGCATTTCTTTTTAATTCTTCAACTCCTTCTTTCTCCGATTCTCATTTTGTCCTTTTTATAATCGTACCTAAGGACTTCTAAGTACTAACTATTTGTGATGTCCTTGGGTAGATCCTTCCGGCTCTGGTGGATCATAGGACGGTTATTCCTAACCTTAGTCACCTTATAACTCCATGACTAACCTATGTTGCCATAAAACCAATTTTCAAGAAAATATCTCACTGCGGTTATGATTGTAAAACATTTTGTACCACATTAAGAGTTTGATCTTTTGCAGAAATACTCCCCCTCCACATGTGCTTAAGAGTTTTTACAGAAATCTGCACAGTGAGGAAAGAGCGCGCACTTTATGAATTGATCAACTCAAGATAGACAATCCCCCGCGAGACACGGTTACGTTGCATAGTTAAAGAGTTATATTGTCAGCTTTTAGGTGACAACTAGCTCTAATAACTACCTTGAAGGTGTAGACAAACCTCGAAAGGTTGTCAAACCTGTCAGAGTTCATGTCTACCAAGAGTTTTTCGAATGGTACATTCTACTCGGACAAGTCCTTTGCGAGACACGTTTACATTACTAGCGAACTAGCTTGAAATTATTACCCGTCCCGGACAAGTCTTTTCGAGTTACTAACAGTTAAGTATCGTCAATTCGTTTGTTAAGTCTATAGCACAAAGATTCATTTGCATTTACACAACATATTTCTTATCACATAATTTTCTCCCCCTCAAAAATGGCATATAAAATGTTATTTTTGAAAAGTTGAGAATAAATATGACCATTTTGGGTGTTGCGGGAAGATGACCACTGTGAACAATTTGTGAACAAAGTTTTAATTTAAATACTCCCCCTCAACAAGTGATATAAACGGTTGAGGTTTTGAAAAATTATACGGGGAAGTACTTGTTCTTTTGAGCAAAACCTTGAAAAATGAAAGGTTTCATAGGTTTTACTCAAAAGTAAGAAGCTTTCGCTCCTTTTATAAGGATTGTGACACTGAAGCGTACCACAGGGTGCTTTCTTGACAATTACGGGTTGTACACTGTTATGTGTGGACAAGCCATTGTCATAATTAATCACACATCCAAAATATTATGAAATAGAAGCAGTTCAAGGGGTACCAGGAAGTCCATCAATGTTACCAGGAATGCGAACTGGGCGTTGATAGCCGGCGAGAGCAATCCTGGGACAACCACCTACAAATCTTTCCAAGGTTCTGAACTGATCCCGTCGATACAACCGTTCATCAATCATAGTGATGATCCTCTTCACATCCCTTCGATCCTGAGAATTCCATCGCTTAGGAGACCCAATCTTTTGATGTATATCCTTCAACCTATAAGCCAATCCGTCCCTAACCATCTTCAAAGTGTGATCCCCAAACTTGTGAAGATCTCTACACGCCATTAAGCAATTTCTTTGAAGTTTACTGCGGTAAACGACGCCGAATGGTTTGCTGATGAGTGTATATTGTGAGAGCTGGTTGATGTCGGGAAGATCTAGCTGAGGTGGAGTGAAGTTGACATGGGTCTGATAAGATTCAACTGCAAGCTGGAGATTCTACACGTTCTTTGATGACTATGCTTCTGATGAAGATGAGCAATGACTTGATGAATTCACGTTGTACTTCAGTTGAAAATTGTCTCATACGACCCTGTACTTTGGCAAGGTACATGTCTTCAATGTCGTTGATAGACAAATTCTCAAAGTCAGCTTCAGAGAATGCATAATCCCTTTCGTCTTGCCTTTTGACCACATTATTCTTGAGAAAAGTGTAGTCCCATTTGGACGAAAGATCAACGTGTTTGATGGCAACGATACTCTTAGTACTGAACACTGCATGTTGAGACTTCTGAACCTGGCAGCTTCTGTAGTAGATTCTTCGGCGTTCCGGCCAATGGTGAATCCCATACATTGCATCACGGTCATACTCTACCACATTGTTGGAGAACATGTGGTTAGCTCTTTCCTCGATGGCTATGCAATTAGAGTATATGGCTGCTGGGAACGGAAGTGTCAGGGATGTAGTATATTTCCTTGACCCATCGCCACCGTGTAGAAGAAATTCCAAGTCTTTGTTGAAGAAATATCATAATGGAATCCTAGGCTGATCTGGTTGGCCAATTGTAGGTAGAGGTTTAGACTAGTCGGTGTAATATGGAGGGTTTTCCTGCTTGGTGAAGTCAATATTTGCTTCTGGGTTGAGCCAATCCATGTTATTAGACATGGCTCGAGCTATATTATCGAGGTGATACTCAACTTCAATAGCACTTTCTGATCTGTCTTTGAGAAGTTGAAATGCTTCATTCTTGATTCGCTTCAACTCGGATTTCGTCATCTTCTTCACACGGAATTCTTCTTGCAGTATTTTAGCATGCTCCAATGTATTACCGTCTACCAGATCTTGACCTTCAGCTGGCTAGGGAGTGGAATTAACAAGAGTAGAAAACCATTCAAATTCCTCAGTGTTATCTTCATCTAGCCATGATACGACGTCAGCCTTGGGCGCCTTCTTCTTCTTTTTCTTAGGCCTAGATGAGGATTCTGGTTTCTGTACTTTGTCGGGAGAGGCGGGTTGTTATTGGGGCTCATGGAATTCCTCATCGTCACCACCCGTATACTCAAAGTGATCACCGGTTTTCTGAGTCTGGGGTGGTAACTCAGAAGAATCCTGAGGTTTTTCAGTAGAAGAACGAGGAGGAGACTTTTGTTGTGCTGGAGTCTGTTGGGGTGGAGGTTGCATTGAAGATGATTCACTAGACTTCTTTGGGCGTTTGGGCTCGTTGTCTTTATCCTTATCCTTGTCATCATCGTCTCTTGGACATTTCGGCCTTTCAGCTTCTTCTTTACATGCTGATTTTAGTTGGTATTCCAGCAATGCTTCAAGCAATTTACCTTCGTGAGAGGCAAGTGTTGCAGATCGTTTGGACAGTTGAGCTACCAGTCGGTCAACTAATTCAGCATCTGAAAAGATTATGGGATCAACAGGATTGATGTTCACGTGCATTGGTGTTGATTTCATAGTCTGCTTGGCCAGATGAAGTAGATTCGGATAGAGTTGTTTGGTGAATAACTCCTTTGTAACTTTAGGAACAATGTCAAGAAGGTACTGATGAGTGTACCCTTTGATCATTTCGTTCATTTTCCCTTGAAGATCATCTTGCATGAGCTTCTGGACGTATTCCCTTTCAACTTGCATCTTGTCGGTCTCATCATGAAGATACTGTATCTGATCAGCGTAGAAATTCATCTTCCTGTAGAGCATGTCTTTCTTTCTGACTTGTTTGACAGTATTCACAATTCTTTTATGAGTATGAGAAATCCAAGATCTAGTTGGCTTCTTCACTGATTTGGATGTTGATTTGGTTGATCTTTTAGATGGTGGTGGTGAAGAATGAGATGATGAATCTGATGATGAGGAGACATGAGGAGGCTCAGGGTCCTTTGGAGGTGCAGAAGTATCCTCCTTGGAACGAATTGGACTGTTGAGAAGAAAATCATCATAATTCCCTTCGTTATCTTGTCCAGATTTAGCTTTTACTTCCGTCTGAGCCCGGGCCTCTTCATCAGTCTTTTCTTTCTCCGACTTATCCTTTCCTGGTTCCTTAATGTTATAATCAATAGAGTCCTCCACAAGCTTTTGCTGTTGCACAAGAGTGGTGGCTCCAGTTCCCTTATCGGGTTGATTAACCGCATCAGGAATTGGTGAAGAGTGGACACCACCACTCGACCCTCCGGGGCCACGCATTTGATCTTGTTCAAATTCTTTAGCTTTTTGTAGGTGTCTAACGATTTTAAACTTCTTCCTGTAGGATGTATCCAGTTGCTCTTCATCTGATCTTGAGCTTTCATCATAAGGTACAAGTACTGGAGTCTTCCCTTTTCCTTGAATAGCTGGAGGACTGGGAGGTTTGGCTACTGAAGGATTAATGTCGGTTGCAGTTTCAGAGTGGAAGATCTCTTCGTCTGATTGTGTATCTTCAAAGCTTTCGTCCACAAGCTCTCTTTGCGGTTCAGATTTGGGAATGGGAATAGGTACAGCTTCCTTAGCGGGAACAATCCTTTTACGTGGAGGATTCCTTTTGGGAAACTTCCTCTGACTCTCAGTGCTTGCAGCACTCCCTGCACTGCCTCTTCTGGTTCTCCGTGTAGGTGTCTGTTGGAATCACTCCTATACCATAATTTAAGTGTTAGTTACTCATATGTAATAGGTATTTTATTATGGCCTTTATGTTTGTTTAAGGTCAAGCTTATGTAGAAGGCCCATAAGCTTAGGCCCATGTCCAATAAGGAAAAGGGAAGGAGTAGGAGTGTTGCCCTTGCTCCTTGCCTATAAATACTCTTGTAAACCTTCATTTGAAGGTTGGTTGTTCAAGTTTTTCTTTCACTACATACTCTACGCATAACTATCTTAGTATAACGTGTGTGTGTGTTTGGTTTACTTGTTCAATCGCCTTTATCTCCTTCTAGTAAGCTTGTGTTGTAAATCTAGTGACCTAACAGTGGTATCAATCGCCTAATAGTTGGGTGAACGTATTGTTTGAAGTGAGTTTTGGTCTCACGCTTAACTTACGGTTCATAACTTTGGCTTGCTTAAAAGGGCATTTTTTACACTTTTTATTCCAAGATTCTTGTACTTTCAATGATATAAGGTGTTAAACTTACTGTTTTTGGCAAAAAGTTTTGAACTTTATGCGTGGATCATTGTTTTTCAACTAGTTTTTGAACGAGGGTGTAAACCTACGCGTAACTGTTTTAGAAGCTTTGGATCATCAAGTTTCACACTTTTGTGTTATTTTGGTGATATTGAAGCTATTTCATCACAAAAATCTGGTTTAGAAACATCTTTGGGAAAAAGTCATTTTACGAGTAGAACTACGCGTATCAAAACCCTAATTCTACGCGTAACTTTATCCTTGGTTTGATCTTCAGTTTCGTGGTTTACTCCGTGTTTTCTTGCTTGGATAAGCCTGAAAATACGTCGACTTTGGATATCTTTTGCACTGTGATAGTGTAAAAGATCACTTGGGATAAACCCTAAAATTACGCATAAGCATAAAGCTTACGCGTAGAAAATCTTACGCATAAGATTTATCTTACGCATAAGCCTAGTCTTACGCATAAGGTAATCCTACGCCTAAGTTTCTACGCCTAACTTTGTATCTACGCATAACTTTAGTGTCTTTTCCCTACTTACGCGTAAGCTAAACCTACGCGTAACTCTTGATTGTTACGCGTAACTTTGGTGTTTTTTACGCATAAGTGCTACTTGGTTTATTGTGATTTCTACGCCTAAGGATACTTCATCAACAAAGGTTCATTCGACTACAAAGATCAATCAACACAAGTTATTAAAAAAGAAAAAAAAATTCGAGTAAAATTTATTTTTTAGGGAGACTAAACGTTCAATTTTTACGCGAGATTCAAATTTTGGTTTAACTGTGAAAATTTTGGTCAAAAATTCAAAATTTTGGGCCTAAATTCAAATTTTTCAGGTAAAATTTGGCGTCAAAATTGTCATATCTCAAATTTTTCTTACAACCTTAGAATTGAATTATATAGTGAATTTCAAACTTTTGAGAGTCAAAATTTTTCAAAATTATTATTGGAGGGAAATTGCAATTCACTATATCGACCTTCTGTGTGCTATATCGACTTTGCACCTTTCTTCTCTTTGATTCTTCTGCAGGGGAGTGAAATGGATTCTGATCATAAAGATCCATTTGTGGCATTGAAAGAAGGATACATGGCTCTGGCTCTGGCATTGAAGCGTCAGACATCATCAAATTCCCGATATCCCGCAGTCGTGCAAGATGAAAGAGTTGATGTACATGAAAGGAATGCTCAAATAGACGTTGAGAATGTTGTGATTACTGCATCTATCGGTAATGCGGACAATGAGGTTGTAGCATTGGAAAAGCAGGATGACAGCAGCAGATCTGGAGAAGATATCATACTTAACTACGACACCGAGCCCAACTGTGACGAAGAACAAATGGTTGAGGAAGATATCTTACCCACCTATGACACTGACACAGAACAGATGGTCGAGGTACAATCTACTGTTGATCAGATTCTGACTGCAAATGCGATACAACATACTGAGCAACCTGAATTTAGTAATGAAGGAGAGGTTGACCGGTGTGTTGCACAATGTCCAGACAACTATCTCATGTCTGAGCCCTTACTTGTTAACAATTCAACTGAAACGTCAAATCAAACTCTAGAATCTGAAATCATTCTTCTCAAAAAGACCATTTCTCAGTTTCAAAAAGATTTTTCAAAACTTAAGGCTCATTGCATCTCTCTTGAACTTAAACTGCAAAACAATGTTTTAAACTCAGAGCCAAAAAGTAAATCTTTGAATGAACAAAGTAATCGTGTGGATACATTAGTTAAAGAAAATGAGCATTTAAAGGCTCAACTTCAATCAAAGGGGCTTGCACATGTTGCTTTACTAAACAAACTGAGAAGATTCACTGACAAGAGTGTGGATACTAATTTTGCAAAACCAACAATCTTGGGGAAATCGTCTCTACAACATTTCAGAAAACAATCAGTAGTTAGACAACCAACTGCATTTAAATCTGAACGTTCAAAATCTTCAAAACCACGGTTTCCCTCCCAAGTTGTTGAGAATAATCATTTGATAAAACCAGTCACTCCACATTCCTGGCCTAAGAATAATGATCATGTTTCTGTTAAACCTGTTTCTGTTATACCTGTTTCTGTTATACCTGTTTGTGTTAAACCTCAACATGTGGCTACTCATGGCAAATCTAGGATTAGTTCGAACACTGTGTCTAAACCGAGCATTAAAATTAAATATTCATATGATTCAAATGACGCATTCAAGGACTATGATCTAGAAAAGGCTAGGAAAAGGGCACTTCTTCAAAAGGATGGGACGCAAATTCTGAACACTACCTGTAGTAGCAAACCAAAACCTAAGTTAACTCAACAAACAGTTAGAAATAAACCCGTTGATCTAAAAGTAAACTGTCAGAAACCTAATAGGTGGATCAATATAGGACGCAAATTATTCCCAAAAGAAGTTTCAACATCCCTTAGATCTAACCTTAGATGGATACCAACATTTTCTTTTTACGTTTAGTATTGGTAATAGATGTTTCTGTTTTCTCGAAAACGACCTTCATCACTCCAAGTTCCTTATGAAAGTCCCGTTCCCAAGACAATGCACAATTTTTCAAATTTTTAACATTTGGTAAAAGATTTTTCTGAAAAATGTCTCTTTGTTCTCGCGCCAGAGGCGATTGAAAATGTTGAACTTTGATTTCAGAATGATATTCTATCTCATGTTGTAAGGTTTTGAGGTCAGCCATGAAAATGTCAAAATATCTAAGAATTTTGCGATTTTCAGGTTTTGAGTTTACTTCACTGATGGAAGGTAAAGGACCATAAATTTGTGCATAATCTGGTTGGGGATTAACATTAGAAGATTCAGACGTTTTTATGATAACCCTTGGTGTGTTAGAAGAATCCGTTGGTGTGACGAAAGTGACCAGTTTTGAATAATTAAAAGGTTTGTTGTAAACAACAGTTTCTAATTTTGATCGACTCTCGTCTTCTGCATCTAATTCCTCTTGACGATGATATTCAACAACACTCATAACAGAATTATCAATTTTATATTTTGCACTGGAAACTTCAGGATTTGGTTTGAATGCTTTGGTTGAAAGCTTAGGTTTGTAATCAACAAGATTCAGTCCATATCCATTTGGATTGGGTTTTAAAGTAAACTTTTCAATAGCAGTTACTGACTCACCATGTTTGTAAACAACAGTTTTAAACTCTTTAAGTTTGTTTTGCAAGCCGATAATTTCTTCAAGATGATCATCTATTCGTTTCATTGAATGCTTTTTGTATGCAGAGAACTGTTTTTGACAAGTTAACAACTCAGCCTTAGCTTTTTGATTTTCCAAGGTGAGAGCGTTAATTTGCTTTTTATGTTCATGTTTCAGTTGTTCTATTTCAGACAACAAAGCATTCTTCGAAGCGGCTAGATCACGCATCTGTCTCTCTAAATATTTTTCGTTTTGATGAGATTTAGTAAAGGCTGCTTCAAAACCCTTTTCACGTTTTTCTTGAGTTTTGAAAAAGTTGAGTTGCTTTTGTAAACATTCAAAATCCTTGGTTAACAGTGCATTTTTACTTTTTAAGTCCTGATTAATTGCACGACATTCTTCCACTATGGTTTGTTGGTCTTGTATTAAACGAGCAAAATCTGGATGAGGCAAAAGTTCAGTGTGTTCAACGTGAGTCACAACATGATCATTACTTAGATCCTCAAGTATAACCACGGAGTCAATTTGATTATCAATGGAAACCATAAAGTCATCTTGATCGTCAAATGTAACTACGAGGTCTAATAGAAAATCATCGGAATGAGGTGTGGATGACTCATTTTGAACATTCTGAGCCTTGCCGGATTCAGATGTTGGCGGAGATATTAGATCAGAGATAAATATGGTTTGTTCGGGTACCTGAGACAAGCCATCAGTGTCATACACTGGGCCTGTGTCACTCATGTGTAACTCATGCATATTAGCCATCAACATAACAGCTGCATTGGCCTGCAAGTCCTCCATATCATCATCTGAGTCTGCATCTGCCATAAAGCTGTGTTCTTTGTCTGTGAGAGTTCCACTAGCTTCATCTTTAAGAGCCAAAAGAAGAGCCTCTTTGTGATAAGCACTGCCCGTAGTCCTCGGCTTTGGGCATGCATTAGCCAGGTGTCCCTTCTCATTGCAGTTGTAGCATCGAAGACCATTCAACCCATTCTGAGCATTTCCCTGTTCCACCACTTGAGCTCTGTTGTTATTTCTACCCACAACATTAAACCCTTGACCACCGCCCATCTGACGACCATAACCACGATTCTGAACTTCAACTCGTCCATTGTTCACAACAGCTTGATTCCGTGTGTTAGATGAGGAACGAATACGATTGTTTGATTTGTTGGTATAACGGCTAAAAGAATTAGCAATCATAACAAATCCTTGTTGCAATGCTTCGAATGGATCAGATTCCTCATTAGCTTCACTGACAAATGCTTGAGCATTGTTGTTGTTGTATGGAACCAATTGATTATGTTGAGATTGCTGTGATTGATCATTTGGTGTGATAGTGGCAGTTGGTTGAGTTGCTGGTTGAGGAGGATAACTGTTTTGAGCATACAAGGCAAGTTGTTGATTTCCCGGATGTGAAGGTGAAGCAATTTGAGCACGGAGAATCCTTTCCCTATCAACTTCCTTTTCATGAGGCTTCAAGTAATCGTACAACAATCCGTATGTAGAATGATGCATGTTCTTTGCTTGACGAAGAAAAATGACATACTTCTCCCATTCAGGACCAAGACTACTCAGGAACTTAGTATTAACTGCAATTCTTGGCATGATGATGTTGTGTTTATCCAAATCATTGATGATGTCTGAGAATCGATGATGATAAGACTCTAGTGTCTCTCCAGGTTCAATCAAGAAGTGTTCATAAGCCAAGTAAATTTTGGATTCCATATCCTCCTGATTGAGTGCAGATCCTTCCATAAGTAGATAAATGTGTTCCCACAGTGCCTTTGCAGTCTTTTGAGCATCAACACTTCGAAGAATTGGGTTTGGTAATCCTAAAAGGATATATTGCATTGCAAGCTCATCAGCTTCATAGTGTAGAAGTTCTTCTGGATTCAGGTCTGCAACAGTAGCAATGTTTGATTGTTCATCTCTTGGTGGATTAGCATTTGGATCTCCGGGTATAATGACAGTAGGCATCTGAGATGGACCTTCCAAGATAACCTTCTTTAAGAACTTTCCATGTGGCTTCTTCATATCACAAAACCTAAAGAACCTAATCACCCATTGATCATAGTTTCCTGGAGTGAGCATTGGAGGTCTATCAAGTGATCCAGCCTCATGAATTGATTGTTGGCTGCTTAAAACTTCACACATCTTTGCAAACCAAGTGGGTTCCTTCATAGTGTTCCTTGATGGATGTTGATTAAAATCGTTTGTGTAGGGTTGAACTTGAAGAAATCAAGTGATGGATGTTGATTGAAATCATTTGGATCTCTGATACCACTGTTAGGTCACTAGTTTTACAACACAAGCATCAATACAAGAAATAGAGAAGAGAAGAGATTGGTTGAACACTTTAAACACACACACACGCGTAGATCTTAGACGGTTATGCGTAAGGTGTAAAGAGAGTAAATAAAATGAACAACCAACCCTCAAGTGAGGGTTATTACATAGTATTTATAGGAGGGAAGCTAGGGCAACACTTCCTAGTCCCTTCCTTTCTCCTATGGGCTTGGGCCTAAGCTCATGGGCCTTCTACATAAGCTTAAGCTAATAACAAACATAAAGGCCATAATTAAGCTAACTATTACATATGAATTACTAACACTTGATTTAGGTTTAGGAGTGATTCCAACAATTACCCACATAAGAATCAACTAGTCCAGAGCAAACGGCTACTAGTAAAGACTTGACAAATCCGTTTATGGTTGATAGTTTACCAAAAACTATATGGTTATCAACTCACCATATTCTTTATGATTAAGAGTTGGCTAGTCCATAGCAAACGGCTCATGGTAAAGACATATCAAATCCGTTGATAGCTGGTAGTTTGCTAAAAACTATGATAAGAGCAGTCTTGTTATCACATGATTTTATTTACCACTGCTCTTTGAAATTTTTGTGAAAAATTACCACTGCTAGTTCACAGTTTCCACTGACAGTGTTATTTTACCACTGTTGTTCTAGCCGTTACAACTGATTGTGTCAGTAACTAATTTTTACTAGCCGTTGAAAGTAACCACTAATTGTCATATATATAGGGTTAAAATTTTTAAGTAAATTATCTTCTTTCCATATTATGATAACTACTTTCTAGAAATAATTTTACTTGCTCAATAATTCTAAACCCTAACCCTATATATCTTTCTCTCTCAATTGGCTAGTTATTCTTTCGATTCTTACTGACACAATATCGTTTTTCATCAAAAGTTTCTATGGCACCTTTAAACTTTGCAGATGAGCACAACCAAGTGGCCTACCTACAAAAATCTAACGAGAAGAGTGGCCCTGTTTATCATCAGATTGTGGACTTTCTTCATACCACACATATAAGGTATGCTTTGCTTTTAAAACCCACAATTTATATCTCTCAATCAAACAGTTTTGGACTTCTGCTAAGTCCATTACACTTGAGATTAGAGATACCCATGAAACAGTGGATGCTCTAAGAGCCACTGTGGATGGGGTAACTATTGATGTTACTGAGGCATCCTTGAGGAGAGTACTCCAATTGGGTGATCTCAATGGTCTCATCACATTACCTATGCTCGAAATTCATGATACTTTATCATCCATGGGGTATGACACCACTGACAAAAAGTCTACTTTTAAAAAGAGTGATTTTTGTCCCCAATGGAGATTTTTGATTCATACTCTGTTGCATTGTCTGAGTCCAAAGAAAACATCTTATGAGCAATTTAGTTCAACCATGGCTTACCCTTTGGTTTGTCTAGTCACTGATAAAATTTTTAACTGGTCAAATTATATTTTTACAAGTATGAAAGGCAATGTACATAGTAAAACAAAATTTTTAATGTATCCAAGGTTTGTGCAAGCAGTGCTAAATGAGTTTCAACTGCAACCCCATACAAATGTTTATCAAATCAGTTGCCTAAAGCCTAAAGTTTTTCAAAATTTGAACAAATATGGCAATATGATTTTTATACCTCTCCTTCCCCAAATGCTTGCAAAAATTACAACTGAACAAAACACACCCATAATTAATGTTCCAAACATTGATTATACTCCACCAGTTTCAAACACCTATGAGAGAAGGTCTAAACAGTCAACTCCTCTCATGACAACACAACAAGTTTCTGAACCTTTTGGTCTAGGAACAAGCAGTGGTGGTTCTAGACTTCCACCTAGTCCAACTAGGGAGGAATCTGAACCTTTGCCCCATGATTCACCTCTCCCAACAGGTAACACAGTTGGAAGTGATGAGGGCAGTAGGAACCAATTGGAATTGATGGGTTTGTGTACAAAGTCAGCCAAGCAGGTTGAATCTCTACAGAAGGATTTGGCAAATGTCAAGAAGCTGCATGCCAAGGATGTTACACATTTAAAGGAAGAAATTCAGACCTTAAAGGAGGAGTTGCCGGGGTTGAAAAGGCACAAGAAGACTGCAAAGTTGGTGATTTCATCTTCATCCTCACCTACTGATGGTGATTCAGCTGATCATGATTTAGGAATTTCTCCCAAACAGGGGAGGAAAACAGGTTCTGACACTGAGGGGAGGAAAATTGTTTTTGAAGATGAAGGAGATACAAGTAAAGGAGCAAAGGAAGTTGATACTCATGGAGAGCAACTTGATGATCAAGACATTTTCTGTACTGCAACTGATTTTACCATTGATTCTATTTCCACTGCAGAGCCAATTATTGCCACTGCAAGTGAAGAATTTGATAAACTGAAGGATGACAAAGGTAAAGCATTTATAGAAAATGTAGAGCAAACTGGAAGAAAGATTTCAAAGAAAATACAAGCACAGATTGTTCTTGATAGAGAAATTGCTGAAAAGATCTCTGAAGAACAAATGGCTGAAAAGAAAAAGCTTGAAGAATTGGAAGTTGCAAGCTTTATGGAAGCTAAAAGATTGGATAGAATGGAAGAAGATCCACTGCTCAATATTCAACCAAAAATTCTTAGAGAAAAGATTCCAGAGTTTAGCTATGTTCCTACTGAAGAAGATATTGAGTTCTTGATTGCTAATAATCAAATAATCAAGAAAAAGGCAATTAACCTGGTAGCTGATGCATCCTTAACTGAAGAACAAAGAACTGCTCAGTTGAAGGATTTCATTCAAATGAAGAATAATCAAGCACTTGAAGATGTGATCAATTCAGTCAAAAAGGGTCAAAAGAAACCAAGACAACCAACCAAGCCACAAATTCTTTCATATATGAAGACTTATTGTTGTCATGTTGGTGGTTGGAAGAAGCATCAATTCAAAGAAATGTCTGATGATCAAGTTGAAAGAGCTTACTACAGAGTTCAAAAACATGATAAAGATTTTATTGCAATGGGCTCTGAAGAAGAAGCAAGACGATTTCCTGGATTGAAGAGAAAGGCCAAAGAAAGTGATTCTCAAACTGTTAAGAAGACTAAGGTTGCTGAAGAACAAGCAATGTCTACTGAGAAGGATATTCCTACTGAGAAATTCACTGAAGAACAACTGACTGGAATGATTGTGATTGAAGAAGAAGATTTTTATCCAGAACCACTGCAAGTTCGACATCCTATCATTGATTGGGAGGTTTACACTGCTAGCAATTTTGCTCCAACATGGAAGATCACAAGGCTAGGTGGTGAAACTTCATCATTCATTCAATTTGAAGATCTTATAAAAGCTTTTGACAGAGATGACCTTGATACACTATGGAGGTTAGTTCAAGAAAGATTTAATGCTCAAGATCTCAAAGATACAAAGGAGATGCAGTTATGGATTAATCTTAGAAGGCTCTATGAACCAAATGTTGATGATGATTTCTGGAAATTCTCATGCACATGTTCTGGTACTAAATGGTTTTACTATGATTCATGTGAAGTTCATCATGTCTCTACAGCAAATGGAGAAGATGCTTTTATGCTTGCTGAGAAGGAATATCCACTCAGAGCTGGAGCTCTCACTGTGATGTTATGTACAACAATAAGAGTTCATGAAGACAATGAGAAGGTCAGAGCATTGTTACATAGGCTTCAAGATCAATGTTCCAGAGCTATTCAGAAGTTAAGAAAGAAGTGAAGTGTTTGGTTGAATTCCCAAATCCTTGAAGATAATGAAGACTGAAGAAACCTTTTGATTTGCAGAGAAATCATAAGTTTAGGGGAGGATTGTTGGGAATAATCTGTTACCATGGATAGTTGTGGTTTACACTGCTCAGATTAACACTTGCAGTGGAAACGTATTCCCACTGCCAGTACATTATTACCACTGCTATCAGTTTATGATTAGGATAACGCGTCTAGATAAGTATAAAATAGATCTTGTGTATATTCTATAATGTTAGCTTTATACTTATCTTGTAAAGGACTCCTTGTTGTATAAAAGGAGGTCCTAGGTCATTGTCTTAGGTACTTATCTAATTACCTACGTATTACTCAAAAAGGCTTCAAGGTGTAACCCTAGTGATAAGCTAAGATCACTCGTATTATTCATCAATAATATTGGAGCTTAAGTTTTGTGTTTAATCTGTGTTTACATACAATACATCATATAATCCATCTTCTAAGTATTACTAAGTAAATTCCGCGTGCTTAATAATATCATACAAAATATCATTGACACAAGGAGTGTGTCTAGATCCATCAATTATAGTTGCAGCCATGTCGGACACATCCTGTTTCTTCAATTATAGTATACATAAATGCCTTTGAAAAGAGACGTACTCTAGCGAACCGAGCTTCATCAGCAACTAGCTCTCCAATCCTTACCTGTGAGGTGTAAGATTTCAAGGCTAAAATCACATAGTTGCAGGCGACCAGAGATGAGTGGAGGTCTTCAATATTTATTGCTTTTGTTAACGTTGAATTTAAATTTTAGAAATGCTAAATTGAATCCCTCTTTTGTTTCAGGTTGACTTTGGGAAAAGAAATGTGGTGACCAATATTCGGCCAAGAAAAAAAGACTCCTGTCACTGGTATACTGAGATCGTTTTTATTGGTCGAATGCTGATCGCCACTTATGATTTCTACCTAGCTTTTAAGTCTCATTGTAAACGAAGATCAGCCGATGTTGTTGCAGCAAAACTGGAGGAGATTCCAGAAAATGCAGATCAAACTACTGTCTTAAGAAGGCGTTTGTCCAAGTTTCAAATTAGATAGAGATGATTTGCGAGGTAATTTCTTCTTATACTCTTATTTAGACAAAAATACCAACTTATCATTAGGTATCATATTTTGTTCTACGAATTTGCTTGCTGTCTAAAAACTCTCAACGGTAAATATATGTAGATTTTATAGAACAAGTTATATTTACTTAATTAGTGTATTAGAATTGTGTTAGGCTACCCGGTACATTAACTACAACAGTAATTTTATGATTATAACTGTAACACCCCCAAAATGGCTCAGTTTTTAGCCCCTAAAAGGGCGCGTCTGTTGCTGATTTTCTGCACCAACTGGTGCGTTTGGTTGG
The DNA here is from genome assembly GCA_019973895.1 of Chrysanthemum seticuspe. Lineage (NCBI taxonomy): Eukaryota > Viridiplantae > Streptophyta > Magnoliopsida > Asterales > Asteraceae > Chrysanthemum > Chrysanthemum seticuspe. The sequence continues at coordinate 138,589,765 of BPTQ01000008.1, forward strand.
CTGAAATTCTGCACCAACGGGTGCGTTTGGTTCTGCGTTTAGCAGCCCCAACAGGGGTGTTAGTCTTGCTGTAGCAGTGGGTGCTTTTTGACCTGCCTTATGGCTCCTGAAAAGGTCGAGAATATCGGCACAAATTTGTTGAAGTCCCTCTTTCTTCCTTTTCAATAATTAAATTAAACGTTTTTACCGTCTATCAATCGATGAATCTCATTACGTTTATGTTTTTCTTTTGTACGGGTGAAACTAACCAAATATGTAAATACTTTAAAAATCTGAATTAAACATGTTAAAGTCGTGCGAAGAGTATTTCAATACTTCAAGTATCTTACAAATATTTATCTACAAAGTAATTTGGTTAACACTAATATCTATGGTTCTTATTTTTTTTAGTATCCCACTCGTTGTAAATTATATTACATACAGAGTATAAGACATTTATTCAGTGGCCCAACATGAATCAAATGTGATGAAGTGCATGCAAAATTTCTTTTATGTGATACAAGGGCTTTAATTCAACTAATAATAATAAAAAAAATGATTCTTCTTAACTATCAACAAACCACCCAAACAAGCTAGGGCTATAACCACAAATTATTTGTGTCATGCGCAATAAAAATTGTTATACAACTTGTGACATTAGTCACTTTGGGTAAATGAAGTATACACCCATGTTATGCTCAATTATCGACAAACATATCTATTACTTTACAATCCACAAATGAAATGTATTTATTGAAACTTACATTGGCTTTCCTAATTACAAAAGTATTCAAATTAAGTCATACTTAAACCTTTTTGTTTAAATACATTTATACTAACGAATGTTAGTGACATTAAAATGAATATATATGTGCGCTTAATATATATATCTTTTTCGTTCATGATATCCACTTAAACCAATAACATCTTATTATATGTACCTATTTTTCATACATCATCATTCGGCTATCATCAAGCCAATGTCTCATTCGCTCTTAATATTCTTCCGTACATTATCATTTGGTCATCATGGAACCAAAGTCGTAATTCCTTCTTCGAGATTCCTTCCATGTCATACTCTCATAAGTCAAAATCCACCCAAACCTTTGTAAATTGTTTTAAGATAAATGATGCCACATAGCAACAACAACAACAACGCAAACATTTAAAGATTTATAAAGTTAGTTAAAGTTTATCGAGTCTTAAACATGTGTAAAGACTAAATTTCCGTACTAAATTAAGTTGCATGTCGGAGCCGTGCACTACCACTAACTGGTCTCCCTGTGGACTACTAATTGCCAATGTGAGTTTCATAGCCCCTACTTATAAACTATTTTATACTTGTTTTGGGAGAAGATACATGCTCATTTTACTTAAATAATTTTATTGTGCATTTTCATGCATACTATGTTTTATGATTGATATGATGTGAATGACTTCTTGTTTAAAGTAACATCACTCATAGATGTTTTATGGACCATACCATAATGCTTGAATTAGAATATTACGCATCTTAGCCTAAATCCTTAGATCCCACATTGCCCTTTTCATGAACCGTCAATTCCTGCTGGGAAGCGCAAATGTTATAAATAGATCTATTGGGGGTGACTCCCCTGTTCGGTTGACCCCGCATGGGTCAAGGCGAAACATACAACATGTTGGAACCGAGTGTATTGGGATAAACACTCGCCATGGGCTCCTTATTTGTATGACTACATTTTGCATACAGAAACTGTCGTAGCTTCGGTTGCATGAACTTAGTGCTAGCGTAATAGATTTAATATATGACATTATATTCGTTGTAATGTTCATATACCCTACTTATGGTCCACTAATAAAAATCTTTTATCTAAGGTAAATACAAATTTTTATGACATTATGCAAGACGTATTGATCATCAAATCTAAATTATTAAATGGTATACTGAAGTGCCATTTAAATAAACCTATGAACTCACCAACCTCGTGTTGACACTTTTTAGCATGTATCTTCAGGTTTTGAGGTGATAGCTTATCTTTGGAGGCGCAAGGAAAAGGCATGGCATGGTCATAGATGATTTTGATTTATGTATTGGGACCACATTTTAATAATGGGCCATTTTCTACACAAATCAATAATGTAAACATTGTTTTAAGAATGAATAAAAGTTTCTTTATGAAAATCAGTTGTTCTATGCTTATGTTGTGATATCAATATAGTAGCACCCCAAATACTTGTGTGCTTCCGCTGATCCATTTTGGGGGTGTTACAGATTGGCATCAGAGCCTAGGTTATAGAGAACTGGGTATTTTTAAAACCTAGACTATAACCACTTTTACAAAAACTTAACCCTATGACCGACACATGCCTGCCTGCCAAGCTGATGCCTCACTTATGATCCTGTTGAGATCATACTTGATAAGATACATGTTTTATCACTACTCACCTAAATTCATTATAGGTTATAATTATTTCCCCTAAACGTATATTTACGTATCACAACACTACACCTTTTCCGTCACATAAAGAGAATAATTGTTCTAATCCTTCAAGACAACCTTTAAAAGTATTGGGACATATTACTAGCGTAACTAAGCTAAGTATTTCAAAATTCATTGAACCTCGGTTGAATATAGATTGATCACCTATATTCAACCAGGGATAGTGGGACATATCCTGATCACCTATGTCCGACTCAGAGGTGAATTTTGCAATACTTATGATAGTTATAATAGCGTTATGTCCAGTGAAATTTGATTACTGTTAATATTTTAATAAAAAAGTAACATTTTAATAAGCCACACATTGGCGTTACACTAAAGCCACTCATTGGCGTTACACTAAAGCCACACACTGGCGTCACACTATTCCTTAATCATAAGTCACCCACTGGCGTCACACTAATCCTTAATCATAAGCCACACAATGGCGTCACACTAATTCTTAATCATAAAATTTATGTTCATATATAGAATATTTCCATACCACAATCGGGATATGTTATAGTCACTCCTACCCCAAACCTTACATTCTGTGTACGAATCAAACCATTCTAGGAGCAACCTTCCAATAGCACCTATGAGAAAGATCCCCTAGTGGGAATAGGCAACAAAAAGAACAATAAACCTTTGGCAAAATCTAGAAAGGCATGATAAAGGACCTATAATCCCACATAAACTTGAAGATTTTACGCCCTACCTTGAAAATTTGATACCTAGAAGCTCCACCCACCCCTTAAGAATAACAGTGCCTACCTTGTTACCCTCCTACAAACTAAATAAATGAGTTGCCATATAAACTGTTTCCGATTATCCCACAGACAATTATAATCAAAATACTTCATGAATCATTTCATGAATTATTTTACAAACCAAAATACCACCTTACCATTTCACCATAAAGTAAACTACAATTTCACTACTACCTCAGAAAAATAAGGTGTTTCTTAGTACTTTAAAAATTATTCTAGAACCACTCTATTGGTTACTTACTCCATCTAACTAAGCCTAACCTTAGGATGTATCCCACACCTCCACCTAAAACCATAGAAAACAATGAGGTTCACCAACTATTAATACTCTAACCCTACCCAACTTAGACAACTAAGCTCTACTCGTAGACATTTAAAACATAAGTAAATGTTTACATCCTACTACATTTTTATTTTAAGGATTCCCCTTTTAAAAATCCTATAGTAATATTTTCTGAATCCCTCATTAAAATAGGACAAAATGTTTGTTGAAACACTCAAAGTTTTGCAGAAGTTCCTCAAACATACCCTGATTAAGAACTTGTTCCACAATCTATTGAAAACATGTCATTTTACACAAATATTGAGTTCAAACATATAGTTGTCCACTTCCTAAAATATTATCTTGGTCAAACTCATACTCAAATGAAAGTGTCGAGGAACAAATGTTTCTTCATTCCTTTAGGAAGAAAACATACAAAACCGTAGCAAATCTTAAGAACTAACCACCATACTTTAGAATCACTAAACACCAGAAACAAGTGGGCTTTGATCATACATCGGATTAGACCTTGAGAAATTAGAGGTGACTGCACTAACATACTAGTGAAATATCATTGAACCATCACCCAATGAACTTATCCCAGAAAAATTATTGCACCTCGGATAGAGGATGTGCTACTGGCATAACACCTAGATACCCATACCCAAAGGGAAACCCTAGGACAACCTAGGGAAACTAAAAACCTGTTCCAAATACCACCACCTCGTTCCCGACACCCTATCGGTTAACGTAAAATGAGATCCGGGACGGATCTCTTGTAAGGTGGGTAGACTATAACAACCCGTAAAATTTTGGATTATTATAATAATATTTATCATGTCAGAAAATTCAAATCAATTATTTTCTGACAGATGCCGATATCTAGAATTTAAAAACGAGAGGTCATCTCGTTTCTTTAAAAATAAGACACCGCACACACGATACTTGTCCGCTAAGTATCTATATAATAAATGTGGAATTTATTATTGTCTGAGTTAAGTTTAAACATACATAAGCTTAAACCGTTGTTTTGGGAAGATTATCCCGCACACTGCAGCACGCAGTAACATACAAAACTAAAAATAAATACTGAGATAAGTGAAATATACATTTTTATCATTCATTGATAATCTAAGAAAGAAAACGGGAGGTCATCTCGTGAAATTAGAAAATCACGGCACCGCACGCATACCGACACCAAATTAGTAACGGCAAACAGTTATAATCAAATTTCTACGTAATTATAATGTTATATGATTACGTTTAAGAAATTGTTTCCAAAAACATGATTTCTATATTTTTCGGGTACCGAGAAGGTACGTTTACTCGATAATTCGACAAAACACGGAGTACAGCTAATACAACAATGGATAATAAAACAAAACATAAAAACAACTCTACCCGCCCCTAACCCACATGTTGTCCTTTCCTCTTCATATTTATTTGTCTCTTTTCTACTCCCCATCTCCCTTCGCAGAACCTAAGGGGGGTGGCAATGGAGGTCGGTTTGGGATCGGTTTGGACCACACCGATAGGCAACACCACCGCCTCCTAATCGGTGTGGTGTGGTTTTTGTTGAATTCGGTATAACACACCAAATTGGTGTGGAGTTTGGGTCTCAAAAATATAGTCGTTGCATTAATAAAAACAAAGAGACGTTGCATTTAAAAAAAAATCAATCACAACTCTTTACAATTCTTTACACTTTCAAAAAAAAAGTCTCGTGGATCCAAGAAAATCAAAAGGTGGTTCGTCGTCATCCAAAGGCCGTGGACGAGGTTCTCGTTCCATTCGTCCACAAATTCAATCACAACCCGCTCCCTACATTCCTCAAATGAGTCCCCCTCAATATTATCCTCAAATGACTTCTCCACCATACTTTCAACCCCAATATTTTCACCAACCACCACCAATGAGTCCAAATCAATACACGATGTCCCCTACAAGTGACTTTGACTCGTTCGTCGACAACCGTGACGGTCCTTCACGGCGTGAACCAAGTGTCGAACGAGAGCTACCGCTATATGACTTGGGTGATGATGAAGATGAAGTGGTTCCCGAAACGCAACCACCAACTCCGATGGGTATAATTTTATTTGTTTTAAGTTTAACTTGTTTTAATTTTTATTTGTTATAATTTTATTTGTTACACTTTTATTTGTTAGAATTTTTATTTGTTAAAATTTTGTTTGTTAGAATTTTTATTTGTTAAAATTTTGTTTGTTAGAAAATGATGAAGAAGTTCAAGAAGTCCAAGAACTGCAAATAAGAAAACACCCGAATAAAGCGGAAAAAATCTTGGATGCCGGTCGAAGAGGCGGCTTAGGCTAAAGCTTGGGTTCATATCTCGACATGTAGAGTCGTCGGGAATGAACAAAGTAGAGATAGTTTTTGGAAAAGAATTCTTGAGCATTTCAAGCAAAACGTGAAAGACACAACTCGAACTTTTCATGGCTTGAACACAAAGTGAAAAACTATGCACGGCGAAATGGGTGTCTTTAATGGGCTATACATCCAACAAGTAATTTTTAAAGTCTATACTTTTTACACTTTATAATTGTATACTTTTATTAATTTATACTTTTTTACTTTTATAATTGTAGAAACGTCTTCGTGAGAGTGGGTGTAGCGATGTTAACGTGATGTCAAATGCCTTGGCCGATTACAAGAAGAAAACTGGCAAGTCGTTTACTCATATTGATGCCTGGGACATTGTTAAGCAAGAAGACAAATGGTTGGAACAACCAGATGTAGCGCAAGGATCTTCGTCTCATTCCGACAAATGAAGAAAGTCGTCGGAATCCGCCCACTACGAGTCCGCAAGCAATGACAACACTGTGATTCCGGATCTGAATGACGACACAACTCCTATGTGGAAAAGAAAAGGCAAAAAGGCCGAAAGTGAGCCGTCGACAATGCATAGTGTAGCTGCGAGCTTCGACACCTACACATCAAACAAAACAAAACTATTGCAGACAGCGGTGGAGAAAAAAGTTGCAAAAGATGAAATGGCCGAAAAGTTCTTGGCGACAAAAATCCGTATCATTGAATAAAAGGATATGTTTAGGGCGATGAAATTCTATAGGGAACCGCACGATAACATAACTGATACAAATATACTAGCGTTCACTCTTGACAAAAAACGTGAGCTCGCGTCGAAATATTGATGGACTTGCGATTTTTAGATATGTGTTTTAGTTCGTTTTTTTTATTAATGCGATTTTTAGGATGTAATTTTCTTTTAAGTATTAATAAAATATTATGTTTTTATTAAATTGTTTAATATAATTATAAAAAAAAATTAGATGGGGTATGAGTTAGGTATGGTTGCCACTAAAATTCTATGGTTAGGTATGAGATATGTATGAGATGAGATGGAAGGATATTATTGGTGGGTGATTAAGTATGAAATATTTTGTTAGGCATGGTTGCCACCCCCCCCCTAGGTCCCAACAATCACAAAAAAATGGAGATTCTTCTCCTTTTGAAAGTCAAACGCAAAAAGGGATCACCACCAGCCCCATAAATGGTATCCCTATTCTTCTAGCAGTCACAAGACCCTTTTGAAGACGGCTTGGATAGCAGCGAGAGCCAAGAAAGGAATCCTACTCTCCATACGAGACTAAAAAGATTAGAGTCTAGCATTCCCTTTTATCCTCTCTAAATGGAAAGGACTTTCACAGGTTCAAGACATTTTCCACATAATCCACAAATTAGGGTTCCCATAAATCAAAGGGGTTTTTGAAATTGAGTTGGGGTTTGGTCATTTGATGTATGAGGAAGCCATTCCAAGTGTTAATCGTTCTAATTGGTCCCGAAACTCCTCCAAATGAGCTCGTTGGGTTTTCGGTGTTCATCTATTTCGACCCACGAAATCTAATGTAAGAATATTCAATTGTTATCTTGTTAAATTGTAATCTCAGTTGTAAAATTCGAATTATATATATATTTCTTTTTGAATGTTATTAATAGATTGGAAGTCATATTGTTTAATATTGGTAAAAATTGAAATTGATAAAGGAGTTGGTAATGATGTGATTTAGTTAAAATGCTTTGGCAAATTGTTGTTGTTGCGAATCAGTGGTAAATGAAATAGGAAATAAAACTTAAAAACTTTGTGTTTTGGCTAACTGGTATCCTCAGCTTAAGTCTTCCACCTCACTCGGGTCATTACGCTTTTGGTTTATTTTTGTAGTTGTTAGACAGTCCTTAGACTAAGGTAGTATTGGCATGTCTTAGTCTCCAACTTTAACCCATTTGGTTTCGGCTTATCCTGACCATTAGTTCACTGGTAGCTTCTTTTTGGTCGCGGCCTATATTCCGAGCCTACTCGGCTATAGGGGTGTTCGGCCATTTGATATTTTCTCAACTTATAGTGATGTTCAACTTAGTTGGTATACGATTATTCTTGTGACATCGACCTATTGTTATAATACATACCATTATAATCTTGGTTCAACCAAGTGGTCAGTCTCGGCTGAGACTAAGATTCACCCGAGGGGTGCTTGTTTTCTGCTATCACAGCCCATCCCAAAGGGGGTGTTTACTGCTGATTTTCGGCCCCTAAATGGGTGCGTTTGCTGCTAATTTTCAGCTCAAACATGAGAGCATTTGGTGCTGATTTTCAGCCCCTAAAGGGGTGTGTTTTGAATATGTTTTCAGCCCCCAAATGGCTAAGTTTTTAGCCCCTAAAAGGGCGCGTCTCTTGCTGATTTTCTGCACCAACTGGTGCGTTTGGTTGGCTGAAATTCTGCACTAATGGGTGCGTTTGGTTCTGTGTTTAGCAGCCCCAACAGGGGTGTTAGTCTTGTTGTAGCAATGGGTGCTCTTTGACCTGCCTTAGAGCATTTCCATCAATAACTTGGGTTAAAGTTTAACATCGTCCACGTCAGCGCCACATCAGCTTTAACATTTCACCTTAACATCTCTAAAAAACACCTACATCAATAACATCCCAAGTTAAACTTTAACATTTCATATTTTCAACTTCAACCCCTAAACTAAAACAAACACTTCATTTATTAAACTAAACATATCATTAAATTTGAAAACATATTACAATACGAAATAAAAAAAAAAATACGACGAAATTAAAAAAGAAACTGAAAATTAAACATAAAGGAAATGATGAGAATACAATCTACTGACGAGGTTGCAAGTTATATTTTTTGATGATTCGGATCTTTCCCTTCAGTATCAACCATCAAAAACTTCATCTCCTCCAACCTTGTTATTGTTTTATCTTTTTCCTGCTGGGCCCGATACACCGCTTGGGCGGTTTCACGTTTGATACGATACTCGTTTGCCATAGTTTTGGTGAAATAACTTGACGAGCTCATTCCTCCAGTGCTCGCTCCCCCAGTACTTGTCGTGCTCTCGGATCTTGCTTTCTTGGTAGCACGTTTCTTTCCCATGGGGCGTGGTTGTTCATCATGACCAAACAAAGCCTCGCTTGTTTGGCTTGGGGCATCGCCGGTTAAATCAACCGGTTCAGGAGCGTCCCATTTCTTAAAATGACGCAAAACCTCCCAAGCATTATCAAGAGCAAACGGTTCTGCTTTGGTTTCCTCACGATACCATTGCTTTGCCCATTTCATCACATCCATCTCACTTTCCCCGCTTCATTGTTCCCGTTGCGCACGTTTTTAAAAAGAGTTGAACTTTGTGCAACATGCGTTCAACATTTTCCACTTGCTTGACATCATATCCTTGTTGCGCCATTGAAAGTTGAGTCTATTGAACTCATTTGTGACCCGATACCAAAACGTATCTTTGGGTTGTGCACGCCCAACTTTCGGATCCTCCGTAACAGCTATGTAACACCTTGCAAGTAATTCTTCCTCTGCTGGAGTCCAACGCCCAGTAGCGAATTCTTTTTCATCATCATCGATTGGTTCGGGCTCGGGGTCTTTGGATTTTTTTGACTTTCGTTTAACACGACCTTTGGATTTTTTTGGAGGAGACGTGGGTGTCTCAAGAACATCATGTGTTTCAGTTTGTGAATGTTGTGAGAATTGTAGATTTTGAAAGTTGGAGTTTAAGGTGCTTTGTTGGCTTTGTTGTTGCCAATACAAATATTGTTGATGTTGTTGATACATTTCTTGGCACGAGAAGCCTAGTGGGTTGGGAAGAGACATGTTGGGGTTTGAAGATGAATCCGCGTTTGGGTTAGATGATGAACCCGGGTTTGAGGTATTCCAGCCACCACCGAGAAGATTCAAGAATGTATCATCGTTGCCTCCAGACATTTTTTTTCAGTGAATGAAAGATTAAAGATTGAAAAGATTGAGAGGATTAAGTAGTGGAAGTGTGAAACGAATGGTGTTTTAGTTGGGTATTTATGGTGGTAAAAAAATGTTTTTGAATTTTTTTTATTATTAAAACTAGCCGTTAGGGGGTTTTTTGTAAATTTTTAAAAAAAACAACGCTCACTAGCTGTTGAGGGGGTCAATTTGTAAATTTTTTTGAATTTTTTATTTTTTATTTTATTTTTAAAAACCCTTTAACGCCCGTTGGGCAGATAACGTCCCTCCCTTAACGCAAGTACAACGCCGGAGGTACAAGGGTCTAACGCCCGTTAACGGCGTTAAACGCACACTAACGCCCGTTATGGCGTTATGGATGTGTTTGCTCGTTCTTTTTTCTCTGACAGATGGTCAGAACTTCATCTGGGTTCGAATCCTACTGAGAGGTCCACTAGAGATCAGAAATTGTTGAAGAAACAACAAGATCTTTCTTTTCTCAGGCGATCGGAAAATAAAGAAATGGTTAATCTATTCAAGATAATTACGTATTTACAAAATACCGTCTCAATTCATCCTATTTCATCAGATTCGGGATGTGATATGGTTCCGAAAGATGAACCGGATATGGACAGTTCCAACAAGATTTCATTCTTGAACAAAAATCCATTTTTTGATTTATTTCATCTATTCCATGACCGGAACAGAGGAGGATACGCGTTACACCACGATTTTGAATCAGAAGAGAGATTTCAAGAAATGGCAGAATTATTCACTCTATCAATAACCGAGCCGGATATGGTGTATCATAAGAGATTTGCCTTTTCTATTGATTCCTATGGATTGGATTCAAAACAATTCTTGACTGGGGTATTCAACTCCAGGTATGAATAGAAAACGACATCTTTATTGGTTCTACTTCCTATTTTTTATGAAGAGAATGAATCTTTTTATCGAAGGATCAGAAAAAAAAGGTCCGGATCTCCTGCGGGAATGATTTGGAAGAGCCAAAACAAAAAATAGTGGCATTTGCTAGCAACAACATACATTCAGTACCTTGCGAAAAAACCGATCCTTGTTTACCAACCACACATTGTCTAACCAAATCAAATTCTCCCGTTGCCTTACCGCTTGGCTACGCCCCATTTCTATTTTTATTGGATACTTATACTATTAAAGAATAATATTGGTATTAAGTGTTCGTCAATTTCATTCCAACTATTGAAAATCTTTATTCTTTATAACTCGGGATTTAATCCCATAGAGATGATAAATCTTTCACCTGTCAATTCAATGAATGCATTACCTATCGATGATATTGAATCGGATCAATATCATGAATAACAATATCTGAGCTATTAAATTAATTAGTCGTGGAGAATTAATAGTATATAACATATGAAGATCTTTTATCCATACCGAATCCAAGATAGGATTCCCGGACCAATCAAAAATTCCTTTATTTATCCTTCTTTTCTGTTCTTTCTTTTCTATAACCTACCTTAGGTCTTCCTTGTAGAACCATCAAATGAAGTATAATCTAACCCGTCCGTTTCCATTAACTACAAAACCCCACCAACAAACAATACAAGCGAAGTGGAAAAAGACAGGAATTAGGTTTTAAATTTTAGTGATCCTCTTTTCTTTGGAAGACAAAAAAAAGAAGTATGAGAAAGACGAGTCGCGGCAGAAAAGATGAAATATTCTGTCAACTTCACTATTTTAGTTATTTTCATTTTATTTTAGGGTGTGTTCTTTCTTCGAGAGAATCCTGAAAAAAAAAAAGAGGGAAACCCCTTCGGAATTCAATTATTCTCTCTGTCCCTTCATTTCACAGAAAATGGAGAGGCGAATTGATGTACTTATTGGATCCGTCGGGACTGACGGGGCTCGAACCCGTAACATCCGCCTTGACAGGGCGGTGCTCTAGCCTATTGAACTACAATCCCAGGGAAATAAGAAGAGATCTAGCAGAAAATTTAGATTCTTTTTTTTATTCTCTTGTCTTGTATCAGGTATTTCTTAAGAACAAGAGGGTTATACCATCTGATAGTAGATTGGCGAATTGTTGGGCCGAGCTGGATTTGAACCAGCGTAGACATATTGCCAACGAATTTACAGTCCGTCCCCATTAACCACTCGGGCATCGACCCAACGCCTAATTCGTTTTAGACGTTCCATAATTAACTTCCTTTCGTCTCCCAAGTAGACTTGACAAATACATATCACTTGAAATCAAATATAACATTTGATATAAAATAGAAAGTCTCTTCTGAGTAGACTAATAGAAGGACTTGACAAATACGGATCACTTGATAGAAAATCCCACTCCTATAGTCTTTAGTCTTGGTATACCCCCAGAGGGACTTGAACCCTCGTTTTCTCCGTGAAAGAGAGAGGTCGTAACCACTGGACCATAGGGGCCTATGCCACCTGAAAAGGTCGAGAATATCGGCACAAATTTATTGAAGTCCCTCTTTCTTCCTTTTCAATAATCAAATTAAACATTTTTACCGTCTATCAATCGATGAATCTCATTACGTTTATGTTTTTATTTTGTACGGGTGAAACTAACCAAATATGTAAATACTTTAAAAATCTGAATTAAACATGGTAAAGTCAAGCGAAGTGTATTTCAATACGTCAAGTATCTTACAAATATTTATCTACAAAGTAATTTGGTTAATACTAATATCTATGGTTCTTATTTTTTTTAGTATCCCACTCGTTGTAAATTATATTACATACAGAGTATAAGACATTTATTCAGTGGCCCAACATGAATCAAATGTGATGAAGTGCATGCAAAATTTCTTTTATGTGATACAAGGGCTTTAATTCAACTAATAATAAAAAAAATGATTCTTCTTAACTATCAATAAACTAACCAAACAAGCTAGGGCTATAACCACAAATTATTTGTGTCATGCGCAATAAAAATTGTTATACAACTTGTGACATTAGTCACTTCGGGTAAATGAAGTATACACCCACGTTATGCTCAATTATCGACAAACATATCTATTACTTTACAATCCACAAATGAAATGTATTTATTGAAACTTACATTGGCTTTCCTAATTACAAAAGTATTCAAATTAAGTCATACTCAAACCTTTTTGTTTAAATACATTTATACTAACGAATGTTAGTGACATTAAAATGAATATATATGTGCGCTTAATATATATATCTTTTTCGTTCATGATATCCACTTAAACCAATAACATCTTATAATATATGTACCTATTTTTCATACATCATCATTCGGCTATCATCAAGCCAATGTCTCATTCGCTCTTAATATTCTTCCGTATATTATCGTTTGGTCATCATGGAACCAAAGTCGTAATTCCTTCTTCGAGATTCCTTCCATGTCATACTCTCATAAGCCGAAATCCACCCAAACCTTTGTAAATTGTTTTAAGATAAAGGATGCCACATAGCAACAACAACAACAACACAAACATTTAAAGATTTATAAAATTAGTTAAACTTTATTGAGTCTTAAACATGTGTAAAGACTAAATTGCCGTACTAAATTAGGTTGCATGTCGGAGCCGTGCACTACCACTAATTGATCTCCCTTGTGGACTACTAATTGCCAAGGTGAGTTTCATAGCCCCTACTTTCAAATTGTTTTAAACTTGTTTTGGGGGAAGATAATTGCTCATTTTACTTAAATTATTTTATTGTGCATTTTCATGCATACTATGTTTTATGATTGATATGATGTGAATGACTTCTTGTTTAAAGTAACATCACTCATAGATGTTTTATGGACCATACCATAATGCTTGAATTAGAATATTACGCATTGCCCTTTTATGGACCATACCTTAGATCCCACATTGCCCTTCTCATGAACCGTCAATTCCTGCTGGGAAGCGCAAATGTTATAAATAGATCTATTGGGGGTGACTCCCCTGTTCGGTTGACCCCGCATGGGTCAAGGCAAAACATACAGCATGTTGGAACCGAGTGTATTGGGATAAACACTTGCCATGGGCTCCTTATTTGTATGACTACATTTTGCATACAGAAACTGTCGTAGCTTCGGTTGCATGAACTTAGTGCTAGCGTAATAGATTTAATATATGACATTATATTCGTTGTAATGTTCATATACCCTACTTATGGTCCACTAATAAAAATCTTTTATCTAAGGTAAATACAAATTTTTATGACATTATGCAAGACGTATTGATCATCAAATCTAAATTATTAAATGGTATACTGAAGTGCCATTTAAATAAACCTATGAACTCACCAACCTCGTGTTGACACTTTTTAGCATGTATCTTCAGGTTTTGAGGTGATAGCTTATCTTTGGAGGCGCAAGGCAAAGGCATGACATGGTCATAGACGACTCTGATTTATGTATTGGGACCACATTTTAATAATGGGCCATTTTCCGCACAAATCAATAATGTAAATATTGTTTTAAGAATGAATAAAAGTTTCTTTATGAAAATCAGTTGTTCTATGCTTATGTTGTGATATCAATTTAGTAGCACCCCAAATACTTGTGTGTTTCCGCTGAGCCATTTTGGGGGTGTTACAATAATTGTCTTTAGATAAACTTGAGTTTTGAACATTGGGACTGATAATCAACGACCACTGGGTCTTTAATAAAGTATAGAATACAACACAATTTAACAAACAGAAACGTGGTAACTTTTATTCATATAAAACATAAGTTACAGCTATTAGATAACTGATTAACAGCATACTGTTAACCAAACATGCAACATCATAAGACAGATCTAACAAACAAACACACGACCATCAACAAACTAAACAGAACACCCTAATCATACATCTCCATCGTGAACACATGACGGTATTTCTCTACCCTTCCTTCACGTGCCAGATCCAACACTGCAATCAAACCAGCCAAAATCTGGCGATCCCTGGCCTGTCAAACACTGGAAATCATCAGCAGCTACATCATCAAACAGACTAAACCTATGACCTTCTTCAAGCAACTCAGCTCTTTTATCGATCCTTCGACGAACATCATCACATTTTTCACCCAACAACATGATAAACCCTTCATTCTCACCTTGTTCTTGCACAAACAGGAATTTGAAGCAGTGATGAAGCTCATCAGATCCACAAGCTTCTTTTAGTTGGTCAAAGTTTGGAGTGGAAACCATTTTTTTACACAGTTTTGACAGAAAAAGATTTAGGGTGAGAGTAAAAGTATCAACACCCTAACACTTACTTATATACCCAAAAAACCAACCAAATACAATTACCCTAACCAAATGAGAATAGTAACTCTTTGGGTTGCCTTTCCAATGTTGGATTCCAAAGACCATAAATCCCAGCCTATAGAAACATAAAGGCTGTGAATCAACATTACCAATGCAAGCTAAAGAACATAAAAAGCAAAACCATGTTGTCTGGCCAAGTGAAAACAGACTCACAACCTATGTCAACCACATACTCAAAAAACCAAACTACAAAACAAAAAAAACTACTGTTTCATATAAATTTAAAGAATTACATTATAACACTACCATATTAAACACCAAAAATTATCATTATTTTATTCCTATAGACAATCCAGCAACATAATAAACTACAATTTTATTTATGTTAACATAAACATACAACAGATTATACACACAATTACAATTTGACACACCAAAAAAATAGTTACCATGCCCTGCTAATAGCATTGTAACATACTAAAAAAACAACCATAACACTTATAACTCAAATAACTAACTTAGCAAACTGCAGTTGGTAATAGCGACTAAACATACATAAAACATAAAAATGGATAAACTTATTTGAGTTTCAGTAATTTCTTCATAATCTTGCTTCTCCAGATGGGTTGTAGACCAACTTTGTAGTTAACAGGCCGTTATTCAGAGACTGTGATTTGGAGGGTACCAGAGGGTGGATAACCGCTAAGCCGAATAACTAATTCAACTGAATAAGATGCATAATACAAATTCGTATGCATGCTTCATTCGGAAACCTGCTGCGTTTGTCATACAGAGCTGAATAGAATGTTCATGGTACAACTAACTTTGTGGTTACTTTTCTAACTGACTTGACGATTTGTTACTTCGTGTAATGAGATATACAACTTACTGGATTAGCTGATTCCCATGTTTCACTAAGTTACTTACGGATGTATACATGCAGTCCAGGACCCATGACCCAAGATCCATAACCCAATGACTAGGTACATTGCATCTTGTTGGGTATCGATAATCCATTACCCATAACCCATGGTTCATACCCACAACCCGGTTTGCAACCCGAAATCCGAATTAAACTGACCCAGTAGTCGGATCCCTGGTTTTGCACTAGCCGGATCCCTCTGGGGAGGGATCCGTGGGAACCTTGGGACAGTAGACAAGTTTTGTCTATAAATAGTGAGCCATTTCTCTCTTGCTCACTACAACTTCACATATACTTTCTCCCAGCATTATAACATCTCTAACCTCTGATCCAAAGGATCATTCTATGTAGTTTTATGTTTGTGTGATTCTCTATGTTCCTCTTAAAGGAGAGATCACCACCTCTTGAAGACGTGCAAGCTCAAGTCATGAGTTGCTAAGCTTCATCATCATCAACACCATTGAAGTGCATCTTGTTGATAGTTCTTTCCTCCCTCCATAGAAGTGTTGTGTTGAAGGCATTAGTGAAAGGTGCCGACGGGTTGTGTTGAAGGCATTAGTGAAAGGTAAGGGTGAGCATACAACCCGAACGGACCGGACCGAACGTCGGACCGACCGAGACCGGACCGAACCAGACTGACCTCATTTGGTCCGGTCCGCGGTCTTGGCATTTGGGCTAATTCGGTCCTCGGTCCGGTCCGGTTCGGACCAAAACTGACGAATTTGGGCTAATTTGGACCGGACCGACCGAAGGACCGACCGGACCGAGACCGGACCGACCACATTCGGTCCAGTCTCGGTCTAAGGTTTATGCCGAAATCGGTTCTCGGTCCGGTCCGGTCTTGGCCGGTCCAGTCCGGTTTTTGGACCGTGTACACCCCTAGTGAAAGGTGCCGAAGGGTCGTGTCGAAGGCATTAGTGAAAGATGCCAAGGGTGTACATTCGATAGGGTGCATCGATGTACAAGATTGATAGTTTGCGTTTAAAGGATATTGATATCCTTCTAAGTGTTGTAACAAGGAGTGTGTCTTCTTTGGGGTAGTTGGGTTGTGGTGTAGTGTTGGGTAGTAGTTCCTCGTTTGAAATGGAACTCAGTATCTAACCTTGTACCAGATAAAGTGTAGGCGATGTTGTGATAGGTGTGGTTCTACCTCGTGGAAGAACTCGGTGTCTAGCCTAGTACCGAATAAAGAGTAGGCGATGTTGTGAAGGCTTCTCCGCCACATTAAGGAGCTTGTGTTGTGTAGTACTTACAAACTCTCGAGTGGGGTACTCGGGGAGTGGAGTAGGGCAAGGAAGGTGTCCTTGTAGCCGAACCACTATAAATACTTGTGTCATGGTTTTGTGTTCCTTACTCTTTATCCTTTGCATTACTTACTTATATGCTTATTTATCATTATCCAACACACACATTAAATAGATTGACATAAGTCGATCTAAATACTTTAAAACAAAGTTTTATTCGGTAAAACTATTCAACCCTCCCCCTTCTAGTTTTCCACAATTGGCATCAGAGCTTCGTTACCAAGTTTCTTAGAGTATATTGTACTTTAAAAACTTGATACAATCCATGTATGTTTGAAAACTACAAAGAAGGAAATTTTTTAAAACAAAAGTTCATACGTTTTATTTTTAACAAAATGTTAGATAGTGATAGATCATTCTAACACTTTTCTTTAAGAAATATTCATGTTAGGATTCTTCCAAAGACTTCATTCTTTCCAAAGAAAAATGAAGTAAACGTCCAAGGAAGAACCCAAAAATAATCACAACCTACTTTCACAAAGTACAAAGGATTACTTTAAAAGCTCATGAAGTATTTCGGGTCTATGGTTTCTACAAACCACAAAAAGAGAATAGAGCAAAGGTATGCTATCTTACCTACAACTAATTGTTGTTTACATATAGTAATCATATGTGAATGAAATGATGATATATGCTTCTCTTTCATAAAAACCATGCATATGATATGTGTACATGAATTAGGCATTTAACATCAAAGTCGAAAGTTTCTAAAAGGTCTCTCTTCACTACTTTCCAACTTAACACATCATCTGGAATAGTATTCTTTGATTCTCTTAAAAAAACTTGTAAGTTCATCAAACCGGCGCCGTCATCACATAAATAAATTATTGATAGTTAAAGACTTGATCCACCATCATTCGATAAACAATTCTCCTTTCTTTCAAGACACCTTAGCCAAACGTCTATTCAAATAGGAATATAATCAAAATCTCATTCTACAAGTTCTTTTCAAAAATAAGTTATTGTATAACTTGTTACAAGTGAAAGAATAATCCAAAATACTCCAATATTTGTCTGCAGAGCCGAATCCCACAAGTTGTACTAGCCGGATCCCTCAAACAAAGGATCCGGGGGAACTGTGTGAACAGACAACAGGAAACTCGTTTTCAAAACCTAAAACAATCCATTTTCCCTCTTCCCAAAAGCATAAAACGACCTAATCTCTGTTTCAATCATTTTAGGGCTCCATACTCTCAAGCATCTCAATCCTAAACATCATTGTAAGTAATTACACTCATATTGACTATTCATCATCATCTCCATCCTAGGGTTTATCTTTTTAATACTTTTAATTGGTCTCAATTTTTCATATCACCAATTAGGAATTTGTTTATTGCAAAAATGTTCTACATAATCAAGGATTTTCAAAACGTCATTGTTAATACAAAGTAAAGCTCATAAACCCATCTTGAAAAATTTTACCTAATTGGAATATTTTTTCTCTAGGATCAAACATGCCTAAAGCTACCCAACAAGATCATCTTGACACCGTTCACTACCTTCCTAGATACTACCGTAAAGAAGGGCTATCAAAAAATGATCACAAAACCTACAAAATGATTCAAAAACGACTTATCCACGAAGGTCGTGTAGTTAAGGAATGTTTCCTTGAAAACACCGACATTCCCCAAGTCTTTTCCGCAATCAACTTTGATTGCCTCCTAGAAATTGATGAACAAATTTGTCCGGTCTTCATCTTCGAATTTTACAAGAGTGTTAGGATTGTCAGACACAATGATGGAAGTATTTCAATCGCTTTCATTATAAACAGCTAAAACGTCACTTTACCCCTCAACACATTCGCACAAATTCTTCGCATACCATGTGAAGGAATTTGTATGTTTTCTAAAGATTGGTCAATTGCTACTCAATCCTTCGCACTAGACTCTAAACCTATTTATCACACTCCTCTTGACGACCGCATAGTTGTTTGAGACACCATCTTCAAAAAGAGAGTCGACCAATCTCGTTATAACTGCAACAAAGAACTCATCCATCGTGATCCCTATCAAATGGAACTCTTTGAGATGTTTCGCATTTACAAAAAGTGGGAAGACCATCCAATGCGTGTCTTGTCCAAATGATCTATTGTCTCATCCATAAAAAATCATTCAATCTCACCTACTACATTATCAAAAGAATGGTAGGTGTATTCAAAACAAACAAAATGGTTCTTCCTTATGGTATGCTCTTAACACAAATCCGTGAGTATATTAGTGCAATGCAACCTACTCCTATTACCGATGATCATTTTCTTGCTAACCATGTTATGGTACCTCTCACCAAACAACCTCCCAAACGGTTCATGATCAATGGGAAAAGGCCTCGTGCTCTCTCGGACTCTTCAGATGAAGATGAAGAAGTTGAAGTCGATCTCGTTTCTAATTATCAAATCTACCCCATGACTTACTATTAACAAATTCCCACTCTTCCAAATGAATCTGAAGAATTCAAGCAAACAAATGGGATGTTCAAGTGTCTAACTCATTTCATCATGAATTCAGGAAAGAAGAAGAAGAAGTGAAGAGATTGAAAAAAGAAACATTGTGCTCCATGACTTTCTTTATGGTTATTTTAGAAGTTTATGATTGTCAAAACAATGTATGCTCATAACTTTGTGCAAGACTTACTTAGTTGTTTTTCATTTTAATATATGGTCATTATCTTGTTTGCTCACTCATAGGTTGTTTCTATACGCCATATGATGCATGTTTTACTGACCAGGTTTTAATATTTATAATGTCTCGTTATACCTATGGTCTACCCTAATGCACTAATGGGAAGTGTACCCGGTCGTGTGTAGTGTAGTATTCGGTAAAACTGAGGTCGTCCCAAGAGCTATGTGTGTTGGATTAATACTAAGTCTAGGTGTCACAGATTTTAAGAATGTTTTGATATCGATTTAACTAATAAACTACTAAAGCAAATAAAAGCAAAGGTGTGATCAAATAAAGGAGAGTGGTGCTAACCTAGTTATTCATCCTAGCTAGTAATTTCTACGTCTAATTACTTCCAATTACTTCAGGTGGGGTCAAAGTCGAGAGGACAACATTTGGTCAGTTTGCCCTAACCTATCAGCAAAGATGCCACCACTGGAGAAGTCAGGTGTCCCCTCATAAGCCCAGTTGTTCCTGGTCCTCTAAGCCGAGTCATTAAGTTCCGCTACATGCTAGATTATAATAGTGAGTGCCCGGGCGCTAGCATCTTAGACACTCACCCCCTAATTCTTAAGTTCATCCAAATGGTAGGTGATAAGTTGGTCAAAACGCACAAGTAGAAAGGGTCGTCAGTTGGTCATATCTTACCCTTCCCATCTCAGTCTACTCACTTAGGGTCAGTTGGTCATATCTCCTAAGCAACTAGCCTCTACCGCCATTCAAAACTACCAAAACAAGGGTAGCTACCAATAAACTATGCATGCATACACTTAGAAATAAATATACGGAAGTAATGTAAACGCAAACAAAATAATCAAGGAGTCATAACTAGGCCAGCACCAAGAGGTGCTTAGCCGCTCATATTGACCATACAAATCAATTCAATATTTAATGTTACGAAATACATGATTCGAAAGTAAAGAAAAGATAAAATGCTAATGCTTATCGTAGGGGAGTGATTTCTCCCTTGGAGATAGCTCAGTATGCTCCTCTGGACCGGCCTTTGGCTTTTTCCCACGTTCTTTGGTTGTGGTGTGTGAAATGGGATGCTTTCAAATGCTGGAAATCGTGGGGTATTTATAAGCCAGATCTTGGTTACGGCGTAACTATTAGAATAGTTACGCTGTAATCATCTAATTCTTCGTAAATTGCACTAGATCTGCTGATTATGGCATAACCTTAGAAGTGGTTACACCGTATCTTCAATAATTCTTGGTTACGCCGTAGTTTATGCACGAGTTATGGCGTAGTTATCAGCGGTACGGAACCTCATTTGACCTAATATAGTTACGTCGTAATCTTTAGAGAGAGTTACGCCGTAATCTTCTGATAAGTTGGCTTTCTGGGTCACGCTTTAGTTACGGCGTAATGTGAGAGATGAGTTACGCCGTAATCTTCTTCAAAGTGAGCATACTATGATAAATCTTTAATAATTCTCCAATTCCGCGTCTCTTTAGCTCCAATGCTCGTAATTTACCTGAAAGTGGAATATAATGGAAAACAAACGTAAATTCATTTAAATGATATAAATTACAAGCATTATCGGGGGAAATTGACACTTAATATTCAGGATAATTTGATGTTATCAAATATCCCCCCACTTGAACTCTACTTGCCCTCAAGTAGACCTTATTCGATAGATTCCTAATAAGATATCTCACATAACCTGGAAAATATAAGTTTACAAATCCCTTATGCTAGAATAAAACAAAGCCGAACACCTCACGAAATGGGAACGAAACACTCAAATCTCTCAACTATTCTAAGTGTCAATTTCGAGGTGATCACTCAATCGCACAGTCATAGCATGTATTCTATCATAAGCTTGGCGGTTACACAAATCTCCACCACTAGAGTTAAGGGCTAAACAATTTTCGAATGCAATATGGGTAGACACGACAAAGGTTAAGGGTTACTCGTCATTACTAACATGTCACGGCGAAGTGGACAAAATCAATGATACATGACCAAATCCATGGCCAAGACACCAAAGATTGCTCGCTGCATCACCTAGACACGCTTCATGACTAAAGGGTAGGATAAGACATGGGATATATAAATGGTGAAAAATAAAAATCAAGCAGATAGTCTAAATCTATAACCAAATCTTCTTATGTGACCGAGGTGGCCTCCTCGATACTAAATCTATATAAAGCTCATAACATATTGCTTATAACATCGCACTTTACTAAATAACATAACTAATTTTTTATTTTTTTTTTCAACATGAATATAGCAACTAAACGTAACATCCCCCCACTTGAGATGAAAAATGGGAATTCGGGGGGGGGGGAGGGAGGTATTCAATGATCTTTAGGAATATGTCGTCGACGAAAGCGTGATTCTCGAACCTTTCCACTTGAACCTTGAACTTAGGCAAATGATGACTTTCCAATCACAAATAAAGACTACAGGGTAGGCTAAGGTGTATAGGTGTAACGAAACAATATATTGGGTTAACAAAATGAAAGGAATGGCTCAGATGGGTGTATCTAGGGGTATCTTGCACTAAAGGTGAGTGCAACAAAAGGGTTTCACATGGGGGTCGGGAAGTCGAGGTGACTAATCGATTGACACACAATGGTAGGCTATATGGGTGATAATCCTATAATACTGCCTTCTTAAACTGAAAAGTCCAAATACATCGAGCTAACTCAACATAACTCGTCTATGGTCTCGAAAGGATGCAAAGACCAAGTTCTAAAGTTTACAAGCTACCGGGACACTCATAATTTGGTGGATTTGGGGTAAAATATTGGAAACGGATAAGGCTAATCTCACCATATAATATCAAGGGTTGTATGTGCTCGGCTAAGGTCTAATCTAGTTAAGTTAAGAAAAACATGTCAAAATTTTAAAAATGGCATAATTTTTCAAAATAAACTAGAAAAACGAGGGCAAAATAAAGTTCAAGAAACAATTATACTCCCGTCCCCCCACTTGAATTATACAAAGTCCCTTTTGTACTAAGCGTTAAATAAAGGTGAAGAGAAAAGTAGAATTAGAGCGAGAACTTTCCTGAAATTTGCTCCAAAAAGAAAGAAGGCCCACGAAAAAGAGTCGTGTCTTCGTATAAGCATCCACGAGCAAACTTCAATCCCTGAAATCACACTACCGACAAGCATAATTCTAAAAAGAAAAAATGAAAAATGAAAAACAAACCTAACTCACTTTCGTAGGAATCACGGTTGCATTTAGCATATGCAACAAGCCTTTTAAACCACTTGGTGTCCCAAGTGGACGAGTGAAGTCTTGTGAGGGTTTACAGGAACACACCCACAAAGTTCATTTAAAATACTAATACAAGGTTATTGTGTTTAAAATGAAAGAAGTAATGCAGAGAATAGTTACGTCGTAACTCTTATAAAGAGTTACGCCGTAACTAGGCAAACCCTGGCATACTCTGCAAGAGTGTAGCTACGGCGTAACCACTGAGATGGGATTACGCCGTAATTGGTAATGCATCCGAAATTCTGCTGCAAGGGGTTTGTTACGGCGTAGCCACTGAGATGAGTTACACCGTAACTATAGTCAGATCAGCATGCTACAGCAGCAATCACTCTTCGTTTCCTGCAAAAATGGTTAAAAACACAAAACCCAATAGAAATGAAAATAAAATAAAAGAAAGGGATAATTCGGGTTGTCTCCCGAAAGAGCACTTTTCTTTATTTACGAGTCTTTAAGTTAGACTCAGAGCCTCGGGGCTTTATGGTGGCCTTAGGACTTGGCCAACTTCCTCCATTGCTTTTTTATTTGAAGAAGGCTGGTCCCAAACACGTGGAGAAACAAACCGAGTCATGGAGTATCTTTTCTGTAGAAAATTAGCCTATGCCCACTCGTAACGAAATTTAGCCTCTTCTTCCCATTTTATTTTAACAGCTCCAAACTTTACTCGTAACCAATTTTCAAATGAGATTCCCTTGTATCCTACTTCACTTCTTTTTTCTTCGTCAAAACATGCCCATTCCTTTCGTTTGAGCCAGTTAGGATCGGGGAATTCTCTTCCATCGCAGATCTTGCGATTGGGGTCACATGTCGGCCATGCTATGGTGAATTCATCAGACATCATATCTGGTTCACAAAAATGAATGGTCAAATCAATCTCGGTGAACCATTCGTTAAAAATATTATGCCCTTGCAACCACTTTTTCTTGATAAGCTTTTCGTCTTCCCAGCACCACCAAACTTCCGCATCATCTTTTATTATTCGAATGAGATGCTGCCCTCCTCTATTGCATCGTTTTTGAAAAGGAGAACACGTGGGCAATGTTACTTTGGTCTCATCAATCAAACAAATATCAGGAGCACAACAGTGAAGTTTTCCCGTAACAACGTAACTAGGCACAGAATGTGGGATCTCTTCTTCATTGATGTCATCATCACTTGATTCGGTCCCCTGTAAATGGCCAAAATATGAAGGGGGAAACCTATCGGAATAATCCAATTTATCCTGCGGTGAGTCTTTGGTTGTTATAGTTTCATCCGATTCATGGTACAAAGTCTTGTCCAATTTGAATTCTATTCTATTGCCATAGTACCCCAATGAGTCCAAGAATGGTTTACCAAGAATCAAACATTCCTTTATATTTTTCTCCATGCCGATGACCACGAATTCGGGGGCAAAAACAAATCTATCGACCTTGACAAAAGTACCACCTGTAATTCCTAACGGAGTAGCCCTGGTCTTATTCGCCATTTCAATCACTATATATGTTTTCCAAAGATGGATTAATTTGAGTTTCAAGAATATGGAAAGTGGCATGATATTTACGCTAGATCAAAAATCTACTTTCCCCAAGATATCATAACTCCCAACTGAACATGGAATAACTAACCCGTTTGCGCTTATATCCTTAACTGATTTCTGACCTGGTTCTACTTTCTGGAACATAGTTACACCGTAACTCGGGGAAATAGTTACGGCGTAACTGATCCTGGTTGTCGACAATCGCTTTTTCCAAATTTTCTGTTGTAGATTTGCACTCCTCACTCTCACCTTGCGAATTATTATCAGCAAAACGGCATTGCACACTACCATAGGTTTGGTCCCCTCAGGTTCAATGTTACTTATCTCTATCTCTGCACTGAGCTTTTCCACCATGGCTTCAAGGTTTTTTAGGGTTTCGTCGTGCCTTAAAAGATTCTTATTTGTGTTTTCCTGGAAATCCCTTAGCCATTTATCTTGTTCTTTTTGCTTTTGGGTTGAATTTTCCAGGAACTTGTTTATGGTCTCTTCAAGGTTGGGCTTTCTTTCTCCATAAGGCCCACGGTTGTAATTTCCATGATACCCGTTACTATTCTGATTATCTCCGTAAGACGGTCGATTTTCTCCATATTTAGCTTCTTCGATTATGTTTTTAACGTGAGGACAATTCTTGGTGAGATGTCCTCCCCCACAGCTTTCACAACCCACTTGGATGGCATGAATGGTTTCTCTGACTTTGAGCATATCACGACTTTGATTTTCAATTTTGCTAGCGATGGCTGCAATTCCATCAAAACTTCCGCCTTGGTTTCTTTTGCTTCCTCCATCGTGCCATTTTTGGGAGTGATCAGCCATTTATTGAATGGCTTCAATTGCTAAAGTAGGAGTCATGTTCGGGATCGGTCCTTGATAGTCTAGTATATGTCTTGTAGTCACGTTGATTCCTTTGCAGAAGATGTTGACTTTTTGCTAGTTGTTCAGATCATGTGTAGGACATTTGTAAAGGAGATCGTTGTATCTATCCCAGGCTTGATACAACGTTTCATCGTCTTCTTTCTTGAAATTATGGATTTCCAAAAGTTGGTTAGAAATATTCGATGGAGGGCAATACCTCTGGATGAAGTGCTTCTTTAGTAGAGCCCAAGTATTAACTGCCCCGGCGGGTAATCTTTCGATCCATCTTCTAGCAGCCCCAGTAAGAGTCATGAGGAATACCCTTAGCATAACATCGTCATGAGACACACATGGAATGTTGAAAAGGCTTGCGATGTATAAGACATTTTCAATGTTCTCATACGTAGCTTCGTCCCTGTTTCCAGAAAAAGGGTTAGCATGAAGCTCCCTCACAAATTGGTCTTTAATTTCGAAACGGACATCAGCTCCAATTGTCGGTCTTACGAGACCCGGCCCTTGTTCTGCTCTCGTCAACGCCAAATATTCCTCAAGAGTGAGGTCATCAATGTTAACAACTTCCATGGTACCTGAAAACTTGAAAAGTGATAATGAGAATTTGAGAAATTTAAAACAAAAAAAAAATGAAAGACTTAATAGCAATCCTAATTTAACTCCCCGACAGCGGTGCCAAAAACTTGATGCAGGTTTTACTGACCAAGTTTTAATATTTATAATCTCTCATTATACCTATGGTCTACCCTAATGCACTAACGGGCAGTGTACCCGGTCGTGTGTAGTGTAGTATTCGGTAAAACCGAGGTCGTCCCAAGAGCTATGTGTGTTGGATTAATACTAAGTCTAGGTGTCACATATTTTAAGAATGTTTTGATATCGATTTAACTAATTAACTACTAAAGCAAATAAAAGAAAAGGTGTGATCAAATAGAGGAGAGTGGTGCTAACCTAGTTATTCATCCTAGCTAGTAATGTCTACGTCTAATTACTTCCAATTACTTCAGGTGGGGTCAAAGTCTAGAGGACAGCATTTGGTCAGTTCGCCCTAACCTATCAGCAAAGATGCCACCACTGGAGAAGTCAGGTGTCCCCTCATAAGTCCAGTTGTTCCTGGTCCCCTAAGTCGAGTCATTAAGTTTCGCTACATGCTAGATTTATAATAGTGAGTGCCCGGGCGCTAGCATCTTAGACACTCACCCCCTAATTCTTAAGTTCACCCAAACGGTAGGTGATCAGTTGGTCAAAACGCACAAGTAGAAAGGGTCGTCATTTGGTCATATCTTACCCTTCCCGTCTCAGTCTACTCACTTAGGGTCAGTTGGTCATATCTCCTAAGCAACTAGCCTCTACCGCCATTCAAAACTACCGAAACAAGGGTAGCTACCAATAAACTATGCATGCATACACTTAGAAATAATTATACAGAAGTAATGTAAACGCAAACAAAATAATTAAGGAATCATAACTAGGCCAGCACCAAGAGGTGCTTAGCCGCTCATATTAACCATACAAATCAATTCAATATTTAATGTTACGAAATACATGAATCGAAAGTAAAGAAAAGATAAAATGCTAATGCTTATCATAGGGGAGTGATTTCTCCCTTGGAGATAGCTCTGTATGCTCCTCCGGACCTGCCTTTGGCTTTTTCCCACGTTCTTTGGTTGTGGTGTGTGAAATGGGATGCTTTTAAATGCCGAAAATCGTGGAGTATTTATAGGCCAGATACTGGTTACGGCGTAACTAATAGAATAGTTACGCCGTAATCATCTAATTCTTCGTAAATTGCACTAGATCTGCTGGTTACGGCGTAACCTTATAAGTGGTTACTCCGTATCTTCAATAATTCTTGGTTACGCCGTAGTTTATGCACGAGTTACGACATAGTTATCAGCGGCGCGGAACCTCATTTGGCCTAATATAGTTACGTCGTAATCTTTAGAGAGAGTTACGCCGTAATCTTCTGATAAGTTGGCTTTCTGGGTCACGCTTTAGTTACGGCGTAATGTGAGAGATGAGTTACACCGTAATCTTCTTCAAAGTGAGCATACCATGATAAATCTTTAATAATTCTCTAATTCCGCGTCTCTTTTGCTCCAATGCTTGTAATTTACCTGAAAGTGGAATATAATGGAAAACAAGCGTAAATCCAAGATAATTTGATGTTATCGCCATGCCTTCTATGTTTTTACTTGTATACATGTATGTTTCCAGTAGAAATCATTAGTTTCAGAATTCGACACCTAGAACAAAATTTTGCATGCTCACTGTTGAGTAATCTGTCACAGATGCCGGATCCCTGACTTATTACTAGTCGGATCCCTCAAGTGAAGGATCTGTGGGATCCGGGTAAACAGAAGAACTATTTTATCATCCTTGCATCAATCCAACCTTCGAGACCTTATTAGACTAGTTAGACATGATACATTACGATCACTTAAGTCTTCCTCAAGCTTAGTTGATCTCTCATTCACTCATAGATAACTTATGATCATATTCAAGGTACTTTTTAATTTGTCATCAGTTCAAAAATCACCATCTTTCCGCTCCAATGTTTACACATTGTACCTCTCATCTTAAAATACTTAGTTTGATATTTCTCTCAATTTTAGTAAATTGATTTTAGTCATCTTGATCTTAAAATGGTCTAAAAACTAGTTTTTCATTTCTTAAAATTTCTAAGGAATTTTCTAAATTTTCCTTAGATCATCATATAATCTCTAGGATCATTTGACACCCTAAAAATCTTAGTGTCATCCTTGATCACCCATTGGTGTTCATAAAAACCTCCATTTCTTTCCATAAAAGACATCATTAGCCACCCTCACTCATTACACTTGATCATTTAAGTCTCATATCATTTAAGACACCTGAGGAGACTGAAACACTCAAGATATGTAGGTACTAGACTTTACTAAAACCTCATCTTTCTTCTCCTTGGCTCCTGAGAGCCGGATCCCTAGGTTTAGCCTAGATGGATCCCTAGAGTAAGGGATCCGTTGGAACCGGTTGCACAGACTCAACCAATCCTACTTAAAAAAATCATTTCAAACCCTCTTTGTTAACTTGAACACTCCACATTGTCTTAATCGACTTCCTAGATCAATGCAACTCTGTAGTTAACTCTTATGCATGTAAATCATTGCAATTTGAAGGATTTTAGTGGTCTAAGCTTTAATTCACTTACCAAATCTTTCTCTTTATAAACCTTTTTTGTTAAAACTTCCAAATTACCATTCACACACTCATTCTCAATAGCTAAAGCTCTATTTTCACGCCTTCCCTTTCTACCATTTCCCCATGAGGAAAGCCCCTATTGTTAACTCATCTACTAAAGGACCTCCTAAGAAAACTACTCGGGTTGTTCTTGACATCTCTTCAACCGAATCATCACCCGTGAAAGCCTCAAACACTAGAACTCCCTCACAACCAACTCTACCAATCAAACAAACTCCCAAAAGGATTGTTCCCACAAGACAACCTTTGCCAAACACTACTATACCTCCTAAACAAAACAACCCCACTTCCACTAAACCATCACCTCTAGTACCTAGAGCTATCTCTTTCACCACTCCACTCTCATCACCACACCTTTACAACTAAGAGGACTTTCCACCTAGGCCATCTCATCCAACACCATTGCCAACATTTTCGTCAATTGAGAAAATGGTGCAACAACAAACTCCTCACCAAAACTTTGGTGTTGAAACAACACTAGCACCCATATCTTTTTCTCCATTACCCTCAAATGGTCCATTTTGGATTATGAGGAATAATCAAAATCAACAACCGGATAACATGGAAGTAGATACTTCTCTACCGCCACTATCAACACATATTCCACCACATTCACCCTTAGTTGAACCACCTCCAACCTCATCAAATGTGCCTCCACAAATCCCTCAATCTTTTGTGGAACATCCACCTTCCTCATCAAATCTTCCACCTCAAACCGCTTCATTCCTACCACCACCATTCCCTAGCCATGGCAATGATTGCTTTCATTGTCAACATGTCGAAGGACTAGTCCATGAAGTACGTGAGGAATTACGTTTCATGTTCTATCACCTTCTACAACATTTTGATGAGGTCAACAAATCTTCTCGTCCTCAGAACTTAGGAATACAAGTACAAATGTGCTCTTCTCTAGTGTTAGGCAAAACTTAGAATCATTAGAAAATGTACTACATATTTGTATCATTCTCTTAGTTTTAGAAATATGTGTATCATTTCTCATGTTTTATTGAATGAAACTACATGTTGTATGGTTATGAGAATATGTTTGGTGCTATAATACATACCTCATCACTTTTTACATCTACATTACTGTCCAAAGAATGCATGTACACGGTTCCCTCAAGATTTTCTAGACGGATCCGTCACAAGAAGGATCTGTGGGATCCATGCAACAGAAGAACATTTTCTTACTAATATAAATCTCATTTGCAGGAAACAATGCATCATATACTTGTTTTCTAACCTTTGTTTTGTAGATTTTCAAAATATACATGAAGAATTTGACATCCTCAACAAGGTGGAGCTTTTCGTCAAAGCCAAGCATTGCAAAGACGCTTGCAATAAATTCACTTAGATTTTCTTTAATACTTGACGTCTTCCTCAAAAGGGAGCAATCGTCAAGGGGGAGCATTTCATCAAAGACAGAACCATTGCAAAAATAATTTCAATACACTTGTTTAGCTTTCCAATTACATGACGCCCTCAACAAAGGGAGCACTCGTCAAGGGGGAGCATTTTATCAAAGACGAAACCATTGCAAACATACTTACAACACACTCGTTTAGCCATCCTAACTACTTGACGCCCTCAACAATGGGGAGCTAAGACGATAATATTTCTCTCATCTTGCTCTTTATTCTTCATTTTGTTATTTTTCACAAGTTTTTCTCAAAACAATGTGTTAGTTTCTTTTCGACGCTCTTTATGTTTCGACAAAAAGGGGGAGAAGAGAGTAAAAACTCCAATTCAAATTTTTACGAATTTTATTTTCTTCTTAAAATAATCTTATGTTTTGTCATCAACAAAAATAGGGAGTTAGTTAATACAAATAAGCCATAAGAACGTTTATTTATATATTTTACGATCTTCTAATGTTTTGTCGATAACAAACGTAAAATCATTTTAACGAAATAAATAAAATACCTAAAAGGTTTGAGCCAATAGTTTACTAACACACTTTTACTAAACATATTAAAAGTATATCAAAGCATGTTTAGTAAATAAGTTATATAAAACCAAAGATATTTTTATATAAACACTTACAAGTAATATTGTTTACATCTTATAGAAATGCATATGTTTAACAACTAGTGTTTACTTAATATAGAAATGTATATATACTTTGTATATATTGTAATGGGTAAAGTAATGGGTAAAAACCAAAGTACATGACCCATGATCCATGATCCATTCACTAGGTACAATGAATGTTGTTGGGTAAAAACCAAAGTCCATAACCGATATCCATGGAGCATGATCTATAACCCATGACCCATTGCATGACATCATGCATGAAGTCATGTTGGGTATTATCCATGATCCATGAACCAAAGTCCATGACCCAAGATCCATAACCCAATGACAAGGTACATTGCATCTTGTTGGCTATCTATAGCCCATGGTTCATAACCCATAACCCATAACTCGGTTTTGTTGGGAATTATGTGAAAGTCTGGATTCTGCTGAACTTAATGCCGAAGTGTTTCTACTGAAGTGAAGTGGATTCTGCCGAAGACTTATTCTGCTGAAGTATAATAGTGATTAGTTAGTTTCTGCGGAAGTGTTTATTCCGTGTTTAGTTTATTTAGTGTGGATATACATGAGCTTTATTAGGAAGTGATTGTGTATATCTTTATTAGTTTTATGATTATACGTTTCTTGGAAAACGGTTTAGCGATATTGTTTAGGGTTCCTTATCTATAAAAGGAACACATTAGAAAGGTTTATGTACCGATTGGAAAAACTCAGTTTTAGTCAATATAAAGATCCATAGAGGATCAAGAAGTTCTTAGTTATTTGTTACTTGTGTTTATATTCCGCTGATAAACATTTGTAGTAGAGATTATCTTTTATTGTGCTTGTGATTACATAGGCATATATAACGATCCACGAGCTCAAGATCTATCAAGGTCTGTGTCTGTTTTAACAAGTGGTATCAGAGCCTCGTGAGAGTCTCTACGATAC
>BPTQ01000008.1:138621403-138628903 GCA_019973895.1 Chrysanthemum seticuspe
TACTTCGACTACTTGAACGTTACCTTATGTAGGAAAATCCTAATGGTTTGGGTTAAGAAGCATCACAACTACGAGTTTTCTGACGTGTTTTTTACACCCTAGTATAAGCAGAAGAATACCTTCCTAGACATGAGTTAGTTCTCCTAAACCTTAGGTTTTAAATGAACCGAATACTTGTGAAGTACTAACTTGGACCTCTCTGTGAACTCAGTATAGTAGTGGCTAAAAGTCTGTAGTAGTTACTAAACCTATTTGTGTTGTAGTAGTACGGTTCTTAACGTCACTTATGATTCAAGGACTCATCAGAACCAGGTCTTACCCTCTTCATACAGTAAAAGGAGGCAGTTCGCTTCTTATACGTAGTAAGATGAATACCTAACAACATGCTAATGAACTTCGGAGTACTTTTCCTTCAACTAGCCCTTTCCTAAAAGGCACGAGTTTAACGATTTGTCAGTGTTGGCCTGTTAGTTGTTGAACGGAATATACGAGTTGTCTTAATAGGGAGAGTTGGTCGTTGAGTTGGTTGACGAAGTTTGCGTGGAAGTGTCGTTGTTGGAGTTGGAGTTGTTTTAGTTAACCAAGGTATGTCGTTGTTACGAGTTCGTATACAGTCACTTCGATGACTCCTTTAGCTAGGCAAGCTTCGTAACGTTGTTCCTAAACACTACTAACGATTACGAAAACCGGCAATGTGGTTGTTTAGGTTGTTAGCATAAGCAAGGAGTAGATTGTGTGCCTGAGTTCGACAACACTTGTTACCTGCACAACTTCAAGTCTTAGCACTAATACCAGCAGTCTACCCGCCACCAGTTCCCAAATTACGACACCCATCCTTATTGTTGTCTCGAGTTCACCATCTTGTTCCTTTACGAGTCTTAGCCAATTTACCAGAATCTACGATGTTGACGTTACTTTTCCCTGTGGACCGATTACGTACGGGTTTCGGTTCCTGATCCCCGTCACGAATAAAGTTTCTCCGGAATGAAGACCGAGAATTCCTACTTCGACCACCTAGAGAATGACTGTTTCTTGTCTCGAAATACCGTCTACGTCTGAGTCTACTACTATACCTCCTGAACGTCCGATTACGTCGACAATACAACTACCGATTATACGTACTCGTGTCTCTCCAGGTTCAATCATGAAGTGTTCATAAGCCAAGTAAATTTTGGATTCCAAATCCTCTTGATTGAGTACAGATCCTTCCATAAGAAGACGAATATGATCCCACATTTTTTGTGCAGTCTTTTGAGCATCAACACTACGAAGAATTGGGTTTGGTAATCCTAAAAGGATGTATTCCATTGCAAGTTCATCAGCTTCATAGTGTAGAAGTTCTGTAGCATTTAGATCTGCAACAGTAGCAATGTTGATTTGTTCATCTCTTGGTGGAACAGCAGTTGGATCTCCGGGTATAGTGACAGTAGGCATCTCAAATGGACCTTCTAAGATAACCTTCTTTAAGAACTTTCCATGTGGCTTCTTCAGATCACAGAACCTAAAGAACCTTATCACCCATTGATCGTAGTTTCCTGGAGTGAGCATTGGAGGTCTATCAAGTGATCCAGCTTCATGAATTGATTGTTGGCTGCTTAAAGCTTCACACATCTTAGCAAACCAAGTGGGTTCCTTCATAGTGGTCCGTGATGGATGTTGATTGAAATCAGTTGTGTAGGGTTGAACTTGAATGCTTGGTTGTGGTTGAACCATTTGTGGTTGTGGAATTGCACCAAGTTGTGAAGTATGTTGCTGATTAAATTGTTGTTGATAAATGGCTTGTTGTTGATTCCATTGTTGATGTTGTGGAGTTAATTGTTGTTGTTGTTGATTATAAGTGTGAGGGAAATAGTTAGAGTATGGTGGTTGAGACATGATGATAAACTTGTGTAGTAAGAATGGATCTTTGTAGTCGAATGAACCTTTGTTGATGAAGTATCCTTAGGCGTAGAAATGACAAGAACCAATTAGCACTTATGCGTAAAAACACCAAAAGTTACGCGTAACAAGAATAGTTACGCGTAGGATTTAGCTTACGCGTAAGCAGGAAAAAAGACTAATGTTATGCGTAAACAGTAAGTTAGGCGTAGAAAGTTAGGCGTAGGATTACCTTATGCGTAGGACGAAGTCTACGCGTAAGATGAATCTTAAGCGTAATATTTTCTACGCGTAAGCTTATGCTTAAGCGTAAGATTAGGGTTTTATCCCAAGTGATCTTTTACACTTCACAGTGCAAAAGATATCCAAAGTCGACGTATTTTCAGACTTATCCAAGTAAGAAAACACGGAATAAACCAGAAAATTGAAGATCAAACCAAGGAAAGTCTTACGCGTAATTTTAGGGTTTGGTTACGCGTAAGATTACTCGTAACTTTGATTCTAACCAAATGTGTTTCTAAACCAGTTTTTGTGTGTTGAAGTAGCTTCAATAACACCAAAATAACACAAAAGTGTGAAACTTGATGATCCAAAGCACTTAAAACAGTTACGCGTAGGATAACACTTGCGTACAAAAACAAGCTTAAAAACAAGGAAAAACACGTAAAGTTCCAAACTTTTTGCCAAAAACCAATAGTTTAACACCTAATAACGTTGAAAGTACAAGAATCTTGGATTCAAAAGTGTAAAAAATTAGTTTTTAAGCGTACCAAAGATTATGTTATCTTTACGCGTAAACCCAAACCAAAACTTCAAAAACAAACGAGTACACCCAACTATTTGGCGATTGATACCACTGTTAGGTCACTAGTTTTACAACACAAGCTTATAGAGGAAGAGATGAAGGCGGATGAACAAGCTAAACACACAACCACACGTTAACAATAATACGGTTTAAGAGAAAGAGTGTATGTGAAAGAATAACTTGAACAACCAACCCTCAAATGAGGGTTTACAATAGTTTATATAGGCAAGGAGCTAGGGCAACACTCCCTCTCCTTCCCTATTCCTTATTGGGCTTGGGCCTCAGCTTATGGGCCTTCTACATAAGCTGGACCTTAAACAAACATAAAGGCCAGAATAAAGCTACCTATTACATATGAAATATAAATACTTGAAATACTGTTTAGGAGTGATTCCAACAAAACAAGAGACGCCAATTAATGGTTAACAACTAGGTTTTATTACATATAAGCAAACACTATGTTAAATTAGCTAGACATGTTAAAGATAAAGAAACAAATAATCATAATCAAGCATGAATCAAACATAATGATAGAAGAGATTAAGAGACTTATCTCTTATTGATAGAGGGTGATAAAACCTTAAAAATACTGTAAAAACCGGATAAAAATTGTACACCAAAGTTACTCTTCAATGTTGCACACCTAATGCATAAAATTCTAAAACTATATATGAATTTACAGTTGCGATGGCGTCTCTTTATAACTGTGACGCCGTTAGGTCGCCGCCATTAGGGTTTCGTCTCTTCTAGGTAAGCATTGTGATGGGGTCGCTTAGTAACTTCAGACGTCGTCCAGAAATCTCTAACGCTGTCCCTATTTGATTATTTTGGACTGTCACGTTATAATTTTGACCGAAAATTTCAGCTCTTCTAACAAGTGATGGCGTCACTTGTTACTATATAACTTTTTCACTAATCTGGGTTATTTTGTATCTCCGTTTGCAAGTGACAGCGTCACCTTATAGGTTGTGACGCCGTCTGGTGCTCTTTTCCAGACTTTTTCATGACTTTGTCGTTTTCTTTACATTTCCATCTATTTTCATTTAAATATGCATGATTTCCAACTTTTGCTTCCAAAGTACCAAAAAGTGAAAATGAACGAATTTAGGCAATATTTGATCATAAATATACAAGTTTAGGGCTTAAATAACTCTCTAAAAATGTACGTTTTAAATCCTTATCACAATGCAACAAGATGTAAAATCCTGGCTCGGAAAGTATTTTGTCATGAAAGATCTAGGGGAGGCAGTGTACATACTTGGAATCAAGATCTATCGAGATAGATCAAAGCGGTTAATCGGCTTGAGTCAAAGTGCATACATTGACAAAATCCTAAAGCGATTTAGGATGGAGGCTTCCAAGCGTGGAAGCCTTCCAATGCAACCCAACACAGAATTGAGTAAGACTCAAGAACCCTCTACACCTCAAAAGGTAAAGAGGATGAAGGTAATCCCTTATGCTTCGGTTGTGGGATCCATCATATAAGCGGTGAGGTGCACTAGACCTGATGTAGCATTCTCTCAGAACCTAACAAGTAGATTTCAAAAGAATCCGGGAGAATTTCACTGGACTGCTGTTAAAAACATATTGAAGTATTTGCGAATTACTAAAAATATGTTTCTTGTTTATGGTGGTGATGTCGAACGTGAGCTCGGTGTTACTTGATATAGTGACGCTGGTTTCGAAACGGATCGTAATGATACCAAATCCCAGGCAGGATACGTTTTCGTAATGAACGAAGGCGCTGTTGACTGTACGAGTGCTAAAAAAAGCACTACTGCGATGTCCTCTATAGAAGCTAAACACATAGATGCTTCTGAAGCTGCATTGAAAGTTGTTTGTGTATGAAAATTCATTTATGGGCTTAGCGTTGTTCCCAGCAATGAACGACCTATGGATATATACTGAGATAATCCGGGTGCCATTATCATAGCCAATGAACCTAGTGCTCAAAGGGGCGCCAAACACTTTCGTCGGAAGGTTCATTGCATTAGAGAAGTTATCGAAGAAGGTGAAATACGTCTTCTCAAAGTTCACACAGATGAAAACTTAGCTGATCCTTTTACAAAGCCAATGTCTTGTACCAAACATGTTGAGCATGCAAGGAACATTGGACTTCGACCAACTAGTAGTCTTATGTAGCTCTATTTTAGTATTTGAATAATTGGAATGTTAAAAAGTTTTTATTTCATAATGGATATATTGATGTACTTGGTATGATCGTTTTAATTTATATCAACTGTATTCTATATTTGCATGTTTAATCCGTGAACAATTTATTTGTTCCAAATTGTCCATTGTCAGTTGACGATACGGGAGTATCATCGAATTAAGGCAAATGTGAGAGTATTGGTAACATTCATTGAGAATGAATTATATGTGATGATGCTACCAACTCATATGTTGTTCATTGCGATGAATATTGTACTGACTCAACCTACGAGAGTTCACTACATGGATCGATGTCAACAATGAATCTCGCAAGTGGTTATATTTCTTGTCCTTAGACTTGAGATACAAGAAGGTTTTGTGTGTGTGGATCGTCAATATTTGATATAGTTAAACACTGACCTGGACAAGTCTGATATACCATTTTCAGGAGCGATGTGAAGCACATAACGGATACGTGCAGTCAAAATAGGATTTGTTCCTCCAAAAGTTTTAGAGTTAGATACGACTGGGCCCCTCAATGAATTAGACAGATGTTTGTGTGGCCGCACCCAAATGTGATTGAGATGAATCTTGACCAATTTGGTAATCTAGTAAAATATGTATATCAAGAAACAGAATCGTTAAACAACTAGAATGACTTATGATCCATGTCTAATGTTCAACAAGGTATTTTCATAAAGGGATAACTGATTACATAAAACCATTTAAATGAGATGTTTAAGAAACTATCCTCATATGTTTCTAGGGGCATTGGCGTGTTGCTAGATGCTAACCTTTGTTTGTATAATTACTTGATTATTATAACATTCGCAAGTGGGAGCTGTTGAAATATGCTCAAGTCATAATAAATAATTATATGGCTAGACACATGTAAGTCTATGAGGTCACACACTTAGACACTGAGGTACCATTTAATATAACGTGTATATTGTATTTATGTTATATAATACCTACGTAAATTAGGATCAATAAAGGGAAAAGAGGATATAGGATGGAAACTTAAGGGTGTTATTGGTAACTTGTATATTGGGCCAATGTTAAGTGACCAACTTATGGTCCAATAAGAAGCAACCAAACAAGGGACCAATAAGGAGTCAACAAACAATGGACCAATAAGTAATCACCAACATTTGTACCAATAGAATATTAACCAACATCTCACTCCATCCCCCACCCCCTCCTCTTAACCCATGGCACAAACACATACACAAGAAGGTGTGTGTGTTTTTCTTGGTTCCTTAGTTTTGTTCTCTAGTTTTAGTGCAAGAACAATAGTTACATTAGTGTGGAAAAAGACTATCATCTATTGGTTTACAAGGAAGTGTAGTGTGTTTCTACATAAAGGTAATCAACCTTATTGATCACTTGGGTTTCTAGTATAGGTCGGTGGTGTTGATAATCTCCATTCTATCCTATTGAATCACGCTACAAAGGTATGCATTTATTTGTTATTCTTATGGTTGATTATATGACTCTATGGATCCATGTGGGTGATTTGTTTCCGCTTCTATTTATATTCATTTATATGTTTTTCATGTCTAAAATCACCTTTAATATATAGTGTACAATGTAAACAGGGCCGTCTTTGAGGGTGTGCAAGGTGAGCGACTACTCAGGGACCCAAAATTTGTCCGGTTAAAAATTATATGCGTGTGTACACATATTTTTCACCAAAAAAAAGTATTTAAATGAGAAAATATATTAGACGTTTAGATAACTAATTGCATTATTTCGTATAAACGGTGACACTTTATATATAACATTTCTTGACGGAAGGTCTCATTATGTGATTTTGTCCAAAGCCTTTAAAATTTTCATAAATTCATGAGACGACCCTGAACGTAAGCCGTCGTGTTAGTAGAAGCATGTTACACCTTACGTAGCGTCTAAGTTTTTCTTTCAATGCACCGCATGTTAGAGCACAATGTATGGTAGCCATTTAACATGCCATTCGTTGTGTCATTCATGAGCCACCATACCGGCTAATATGCCAAAGTTGAGCCAAATGAATTTGAGTTAGTGAAATGGCTCAAGCCATTGGTAACTTTTGTGTTTTTTCTTAGTTTTTATTTTGTGTATTTTGAGTGAGTGAGTATTTTTAGTGGGGTATTTTGTAGGACCCAATAACATGTTAGTGGTGTGTTATGAGGGAGGGGTGTTTAAGTTATTGGTGTATTATTGGATGGAGATAAAGTGGCGCTGACGTGGCATA
Source organism: Chrysanthemum seticuspe (assembly GCA_019973895.1). NCBI lineage: Eukaryota > Viridiplantae > Streptophyta > Magnoliopsida > Asterales > Asteraceae > Chrysanthemum > Chrysanthemum seticuspe. The sequence continues at coordinate 138,628,471 of BPTQ01000008.1, forward strand.
CCAATAACGTATTATCGGATAACACCATACCTAGTGCTCTTATTGTTGTTGCTAATCTTATTAAATCATTAAAAGAGATAACACATATAATCCTTAGACAAATTCAATTTATTTCAAGTGTACAAGCTGTCTCACTAGACTTAAATTTGATAAAATTGGTATGCTCTATAAGTGAGAATATTTGATGCAGTTTCTAGTGTTATTAGGTCTTGTTAACCAACACTAGGCCAGATTTTTAGATGAGAAATTGGACATCTGTTTGATAACTTATAGAATTGAAAGCAACATACAAAAAGCTTTCAAATATACTAGTAATTAATCTTGAAACTTATGGAATGAGAAATACCCAAATACTATGTACTATAACATATATTTAATAGATATCTATTGGTACATCTAAATTAGTTTCATTAACTCAAACAATATTTATTTG
>BPTQ01000008.1:138639240-138654553 GCA_019973895.1 Chrysanthemum seticuspe
CAATATAGATTGTTAACCATAGTTCTCGGTACCAAACTAGTATAGAATGTGTAGAAACCTAAATATCACCAAAAATCCACCAAAAACTCAAACTTTTTCAAATCACCAAAAACGTAGTAAACCAACTAGAGAACACAATTTCAAACTTAAAACAACCATGAAAACACAAATCTTAGTAGTTTTCACAAATTCATAAGTAAACCATTCGAACTTAGTAGAACCAACCCAACAAAAACCTAACTTTTCACTTCAAATAAACCAAAAAGTTCGATCGCTGAATCGAGAGCCATATCAAAGAACGATCGCTGAATGAAGTGTCTAAACATCGCTGAATGTCACAATTTTTGATCGCTCAATCCCGATCGCTCAATTTCATGTTCATCACCTTAGAGGTGATGCCCATCGCTGAACAACATCGCTGAACTAGTCATCGCTCAACGAGAAATCGCTGAACACAAAGATCGCTGAACACATCGCTTAACGACGGTTTTAAACCGATCGCTGAACCTGACATCGCTCAATGATGAATCGCTGAACGAAAGATAGATCGCTGAACCCAAAATTTTGGCAGCAATTCGCTACACAAGTCGCTAGAAACACAAGTCGCTAAAGAGCAACTCGCTACTGATCAAGTCGCTACAACAAGTCGCTACCCGTAGTGGAGATTCCACTACTTGTACTTTAACTCGCTAGCCCTAACTCGCTAGTTTTTAACACTGTAAGTCGCTACAAATCTGTGAAGTAAGTCGCTAGCAAGAAACTATACCGAGAGCTAAGTCGCTAGCTTGAAAAACCAAATAAACTTCACTTTTCAATCCAAAAACAACCCAACCAAGATGATTCAAGCTTACCAAATGAATACTTAAACACTTTTGATGATTCTAAACACAAAAGTACCAACAAAATTCAAACTTTAACACAAGAGATCAACCAAATGATGCAAAAACCACTAAACTTTTTCAAACTCAAAAACCACCTAAAAACCACTATAAATCCAAAGATGTGTAAGATATGATCAAACCATGGCTCTTGATACCAATTGTTAGATATAACTTTTCACATACACATCAAACCATAACACAAGGTGGCGTATAAGATGGAATTCTAGAGAGAGAAAGTTAGAGGTTTAGGGAACTTAGTGAGAGAAAGTGAAAGATATTATTATGAGCTCCAACTCTCTACCTTGGGAGGTAGAGAGTATTTATAGTCTTACATAAATCGCCACACTATGGGCTGTGGATCAGGCATACAGTGGGTAAAGACCCGTCCGTCCTCCACGGTGTTACTTAACTAAATTACTACTTAACTTAACAGAACTACGACTACGAGCTTTCTAACGATTACATATACTTGAGGTGACCGACTCTTTAATACCGGGAATTTCTAATTCCTAACATGTTTAGCCTACAATTCCACTAGTAACTATAAACTAATGTTCAAAAAAGATTAATCAAGCATTAAAAACACAACGATGGCTTCATGCACTCCTAAGCCAATTACAATTAAGATAAGAGACAACCAATCAATAATTAATAACTAGGTTTCATAGATCTAAGCAAACACACAAGTAAATTAGCCGGACATGTTAAACATGCAAGCATATACACATTCAATCGAAGATATAATGAAATCAAGGGAATAAATAACTTATCTCGATGTAAAATAGGGTATGAGAACCTTAAAATACTGTCCAAACCGGACTAGAATCGTTTTAGGTTTTTACAACACAAGTCTACCTCTCTAAAAGTCTGTAAATCGGATTCTATATATAGATTTACAACTGCGACGGCGTCGCCTTGAAATTGTGACGCCGTCAGATCGCCGCCATTAAGGTTTCGTCTTGGCCAAGTCAACTTTGGGACGGCGTCACGTTGTGGTTGTGACGCCGTCAGCTTCAGCTCTGACGTCGTCTGAATCTGGATCTAGGCCGTCTGAGGAGAAAAGTGTTCTTGATGCCCTACTCTTCAAAGCTTGACGGCGTCAGGTGTAAATAGCAATTTCACTCCTGAGTCATCACAAATATAGGGATGACGTCGCCCTCTGATTGGGACGCCGTCAGGTGCATTTCCAGTAGCTTGAGTGTCTTGATCTTGACTTTAGCCATTTTCTTCACATATTCACTCATTTTCGTCCAAATAAGCATCATTCTAGCATTTTGCCTTCAAGAGACCTAAAAAGTGAAAAGGAACGAAATTAAGCAGTAACGGATATAAAAGTGGGTGATTAAGGGCTTAAATGACCCCTTAAAAGTGTACGTTTTAAATCCTTATCAATCGGGTATGAACACATTTAGGTGAAACGATTTTAGGTTTAGGGATAATTGGAATGCGTACAATGTGAGGAAGGGTGTGTTTGTTTATATAATTTCTTGACCGACCTTTGTCTTGGGTCAAGACTTGGCCGACAAGTAAGAAACCCAAACACTCCCCCTTGCCCGATCGTTTGGAAAAGACTAGGCCCAAGGCACATCCAAAACCAACCCATTTAACAAGTTGGACAAGCCCATAGATCGTGTATAATGATCGGGTAAACATGCATGCATATCGGGTATACATATTCAAAATGATAAACATTCGACACGTACTCTCGTGTTTAACGTGTGTGCCCCCATAGGCTCACACACTTTTAATTGTTTACGCGTGTTTTAACTCCCACAAACCAACAATTGCCTTGTCCCAAGTAATTAAGCTCCATCAAAGTTCTTGACATGGTATCCAAAATATGTGGAAGGTTTTTTCTCTTAAAAACAACACAAATTCTATATCCCCTTAACCTACTAAAACTACGGTCTAATGGTAATTCGACTTTTATATGATTTCCCATACTTTATTTGTAAACCAATTTGGAATGCTATTTCCATTATATATTATATGCATACTTCTTGGCAAACGGAACAATCCATATCTGTTATTTTGGATACGCGCATACTAAAGGAAAGAAGAAAATCGGTTTGTAGAGCCTTGGAAAGTTACATATGAGTCGAGATACCGAGTCTTCGATATCGACACCTGGCTATCAATGGCAAGATTCTTAAACAATTTTGGACAATTGCTGAGATATGTGAACCTTTTGCTCATGATTGGGCTTGATCTTGTAACTGAACATAAGGAGGTGCAATCACATGCACTAAGATCAAATACACTGTCGGGAAGTTCGGGCAACACTTCCAGCTTCTTGGAACCATCAAGATAAAGAAATCCAAGACTAGATAGTTGACTCAAACTTCTAGGCAAGCTAGTAAAATTGTTCCCTTCCAAGTCTAGATCCTCTAGACATGGTAAGCCTATGGCATCAGGCACTTGTTCGAAATTGTAGTAGCTAAAATTCAGAGACTTTAACGTATGTAAACCTTCCAATGAAACTGATCTTCAGTTGCTCCTCCTTCTGCACAGTATTTTGCACCTCAAGGAAATTAGTCAATGAGGTCGCCACCTCAGAGCGGGCCTCTTCCATCACAGGGTGTTGGTGGTCCTAGTTTTTTGGCAGGTGGTGGCCTGCCAGGTCCTGTCTATCAAACTCTAATGTCTCAGGTGATTGGCTTGGGGGCAGAGGTGTTGGGGCTACTGTACCAAAACCCCAAAGAGCCACTATCATCCTCATCTTTCACAGCTCCTAGACCATCTATTGGAGGAATTGGAATTGCTTCTCCCACTATGTTTGGTGGTGATTTGTTTTCTGCTTACCAATCTATATCCAAACCATCATCATCCTCAATGCCAACACAAACTTCAAGCAGTCCACCCATTTCTTCTGTAATTGCTCCTGTAACTTTTGAGCCCCAGACTCCAGCCAAGATAGACCCACTTGGTGAATTGAATGCTTTTACAAGGCAGCCCACAGGTGTTCCAGTACAGTCAGCGGGGCCATCTCTACCAAAACCAAATCAACATGCCCCGACTCAAAATGCCAAATTTGGATATTAGGAAGAGAGCACACAAGTTCCCAACACATTGCTACCTCAGTGGCCAAAAATGACGCGGGCTGGTGTTAACAAGTATATGAAAGTGTTCATGGAAGTCAACTCTGACAGAGATGGGAAAATCGCTGGTGATCAGGCTCGTAGCTTATTTTTAAGAAAAAAACTCTAGCTTACAGCTTATAGTATATGCTCTAGCTCTGACTTCATATTCAGCTCTCGCTCCATCACCAAACACACTTTTAATATACAAGCTTATAGGAGCTTAAGCGTTTAAAAAGTAGCTTATAAAATAAATTTTGTTTGTTACAGGATTTGTAAAAGCTTTTATTAATAAGAGTTTCTATAGGATGAGGCTAATAGGAATCGAAATAAGTATGCTTCAGTGAACTAAAAGGTGTTTGTCTTAAAGGTTTAAGACCTTATTAATTAGCTTATTTAGTGAAAATAAGCTTATTTAACTTTGCTAGGTATGTTACTTTTGGTTCTCAAGATTTATTTTGAGAGGAAAGGAAGTGAAATTGAGTGAAATGAAAATTTGTGGTGTTCTTGAATTTTTTTTCAAGTAAAGAAAGTGGGATGAAGGGGGAAAGGGAGTAAAGTGCTAGTGTTTTTAGTTTAAAATGTTTCACTCCATTATTGGGGTGAAAGTACAGAACACCTTTTTTTTTTTTTTTTTTTTTTTTTTTTTTTTTTTTTTTTTTTACTACTTTCGTCACTTTTACTCAACTTCGGAACACAGTGTTAGAGATTCACGTCAACAACATATCAAATTTTATTCTTTTCATGTCTTGCCAAAAAAAGTTTGCAACACATTCACACACACCAAAAAATGGCGGTAGGCAAAGAAGAGGGATTTAGTCATGGCGCAAGGCATCTAAAGTTGGCGATAAACAAAGGAGAAGAGCGGTGTTTTTTTTGTTCTTGCTTGGCAAAATACCCTCGCTCAAAAATCTCCACACCCTTTCCTACCTTAAGTCAAATGGTACTTTCAAAAGTACGTGGCGTATTGGTATGTGAACTATAAAAGTTTTTATAAATATAACAAACTTTTATAAGGTGCTTCACTATGTACATTTTCGTGACATGTCACTTAAAGAACAGTGATACATGTCATATTATGAAGCATGACACTTCATCCAATTCACGCATATGTTACAACACTTTTAAAATGGATAAGGATCCTCTCATGTTCAAATGAACATGAGAGGTCATGTTATGCTTGATGTGATTGTACATTACTATTATTGCAAAGTATTTACTTTATTTTAATTTAAATGTACAATCACATCAAGCATAACATGACCTCTCATGTTCATTTGAACATTAGCATTTAATGCAACACATTCTAATTCACCTATCAAAACAGTACTTTAAATAAAGTTCATTGATATTTAATTACTAAAGGGTCTTCTTTACTTTACTCTATTTTAGTTATTTAAATAGAATATGAGTTACCTTATATACCTCTACCTGCAACTTGTGCACTATTTCTTCCTTTCTGGAAATGTACATTTATGGTTTTTGCCAAAATAGTCTTGCACCCTAATTTGGTACATTGCTAAAATAGTTGCAAACAATATTGAAGAAACAAAATTCGCACTCAATGGACCGATTATCTCTCAACAAGGGTCCAAATTCACACTGTTTCTCTCTTTCTGGTAGGTTTATTGGGTTTGTTAACGGATGCGCCTAATTTAGTAATGCATCTGTAACAAGAATTTAACGACTTTTGACATCTGGAAAAAAATGTGCTAATCATGCAGCAGAATGAAGCTTCTGGACACAATATATCAAAATATCATTAGCAAGCTCCAATAATCTAAAGTGCCAGTTGTTTTATAAGCAAATATGCTCAACTTTAGTTAAATAGATTGTTATAAAATAGTATCTTTTTGACCGAATCTTAACATCAAATTGAAAGGTTTTATGGATATTTAAATATATGTATGTTCGGACTCGAACTCGAGACTTCGAGATTGCACACATTACGTATGAGAGTTGATGTTTATAATTAATATATAAAATGTTATTATTAATTATTAGTCACGAAATAAAACATAACGATAGTTAAATAATTAACGAGGTTTGGTTAACGGTCGTTAAATATAAACTATAAGGACTAGAGATGAAATTGCAAGTCGGGAAAGTTCTAGAAACCCTTGTGGGTTGCTTTGGCCGATCGGATGGGTTCCCAAACCCATTCCCTCTCAAACTTGGTCACCAAGTTAAGTTACCTATAAATACAATTCATTGTATTCATTTACAACTGAATCTTGGATCATCAATAACCTAATTTCTCCTCTCCTCTCTCCCTCTTTGTGTGGCCGGTCGAACACCCAAATCCCAAGGGTTTTCAATTTTGCTTAACTCAAAGACACAAGTGTTTGGTTTTATTTGTGATTCAAGAAACTAGCTTTTCACATCAAATCGCTAATAGTACGTGTATACAAGAACGAAGAACAAGCACGCTTGAGCTTGTGTTCCTTGGTGGTCGATTTCCTTTGGGTCGATTTATATAAACCCTTAAGTTAGGGTTTTGGGTTTTTGGTTCTTGTTCAATCATCGTTTGATTCTTGAATTGCTAAAAGGTACGCACTTTCTTGTTCGGTTAATTACTTACATATATTATTCCTATTTAGTCTTCCGCTGCATGCTTTGATGATGTTATTTGATTTATATATAATTGTTATGAGTATTAAATTCCAACAGTGGCATCACGAGCCGTTAATATGATGTAATTAATTACCGAAACACATAAAAATTGAATCTTTATAATTATTTGCATGCTTTTTATGGTTTCTAGGGTTTTGAATTCGAAACCCTAATTTTTTATTTTATGGGTCGATTACCCTAAACTTTTTTAATCAGGTTTTAATTTTGTAAAACTTGTAGAAACCCTAGGATGCATGCTAATTTTATGTGGTTAGTTAATGAATAATTGTTATGTGACATGTAATATGCGTATCTTGGGTGATAATTGTTATGCGGGATCCATGGTGGAACATGCATGTTTTGCCATGGAGTATTGTTTTTTGTTTATTGATTAATTGTTAAGTGATACACACATGTCTTATTTATTTGATAATTATTGAATTGGGGAAGACCTCAATTATAACTAATAAAATTCGTAACGTGCTATTTGGTATACTATTAACTTTGGTTTACGCAATCGACTTGTCGATGTATGTGGCTCATCTACCTTGTAGGTGAAAGCCCTAGTTAATGTATGCATTTATTTACGCCTAGAATTGTTATTAGAGTTTATCGAAATAATTATGCATATGGCTAATTGTTTTTTACATATGTTAAATTGTTTAGTTATATGTTTATATTATTTGAGTGTGTTTAATTTTTATTAAAATGCTTTTTTGTTTATATATATTGTTTGACATGTTAGTAAGCAAAAAGGGTTTTTTATGAACAGAAAATTAAATAGACTAAATAATAGCGAAATTGATTTGTTTTTCTAAGAATTAATCTTGAACTTTTAATCGATTGATGCGACTGTACTAAATGGTTAGAACGGCTCACCCACTAGAACAAACTCGAAAGGGGGTTTAAAGAAGTGCGCTTAGTCACACTGAAAGGATGTCTAAGGTTATGCTTCAGTGCTTACCTGGTCCTCTGCCCCCCTGTGCGTTCGATTAGAGCTACCTAGTATAACCATTCTATGTACGAAGCATCTTAGTACATAGTTGTAAGTTTCTCAACGCATCGATTAAAACTTTGTAGTATTAATCTTAGCAAATTAAAATATTATGTAAGTTTTTTCGAAAATATTATGCTATAAATTTGTATGCATGCTTCTTTATACATAAGTTTTGATTACACATCAAAATATTGTACCCTTTAAAATTTAAGTTTATGCCATCTAATGATATGAAACACTTGAAGTTGTAATTTAGTTATGTGAGACCTTGATCTAGATTACAATAACAAGGTGAACTATTTTGTTGTGTGAGACCTCAGCTTAATTATTTGCAGTTTCTAAATTAGACAACTTAATTAAGTTAGTTAGTGAGACCTATAACTTAAGGCATAAGATGGGATAAAACATGCTTACGTTTTGCATTAATTATTTTGGCAAAATTGTAAATCCCATAACTTTTGGAATTGAAAACTTGTTTGTCAATTATTGTTTTTCAACAATTACCTATTCTATACTTTCACCACTAGCAGATCAACTGATGTGGTGAAACTATCTTAATGAGGATCCAAAATTCAAGGAAAATACTATGGTTAATATGAATATTGACCAAAGGGTATTTTATTTTCTTGAATGTTTACTTATCGAAAGTACTAACTTTTAAACTTTTATTTCTGTAGAAATGGCTCAAGCTGAATCTACTGCACTAGCCTCGTCGTTCAAATCTATGTTTGATCGAGAGAAATTGACTGGTAACGCGAATTTCAATGATTGGTATCGGCAACTCAGAATTGTCTTGAGGGTTGCCAAAAGACTCAATTATTTGACTACGCCTCCTGAACCTGCAGCTGATGCTACTGCTGAAGCACGAGCTGCATTGCAATCTGAGTATGACAAGTATAATGAGGTCGCATGCATTATGCTCGGGAGTATGAATCCAAACTTGCAAAAACAGTTTGAAAATTACTTCCCTAATCTCATGCTTGAAGAATTGCAAAGGTTGTTTGAAAAGCCTGTGACTGTAGAGCTGTATGATCTGATAGATGCTCTACACAGTTGCAAGCAAGGAGAAGGGAAACCTGTGAGTGCTCACTGCCTGGAAATGATGAGTTACATGGACCAGCTGGGGCGTCTCAACTATGTCTACCCCAATGACATACAAATTGGCCTTATCAACAGATCCCTTAACAAGGAGTTTGATGGTTTCGTGCGCAATTACAATATGCATTGCACGGGGAAGACAGTCAGTGAGGTACATGCAATGCTCATTGATTACGAGAAAGGTTTGCCCAAGAAGGCTCCTACACCTATGGTTCTAACCATCCAAAAGGGTAGGATTTCTAAGCCTAATAAGCTGCTAGCGAACAAGAAAGGGAAAGGTAAGGGTAAAGTTGATAAGGGAAAACAAGTTATGTCCTATCAACAAGAACCCAAGAAGTACCCTCCCAAAAAGCGTGAGAATCCGAAGAAGGATCAGGCTTGTCATCAGTGCACCGAGGTAGGACACTGGAAGAGGAATTGTCCACTCTACCTTGATGAGTTGCGCAACAAGAGGTATAAAAATACTGGCACTGTAGCCAGTACTTCAGGTACTCTTTTGATGATAGAATTATTTGCTTTTCCTCATAAAATAAATTCCTGGGTATATGATACTGGATGTGGTATTCACATTTGTAATACACCGCAGGGACTTAGAGGAGCAAGGAAGCTTGCCTATGGACAGCAATACCTGCACGTGGGTAATGGAGCACATGTAGCCGTTGAAGCTATAGGCACGTTTGATTTAGTTTTACCTTCGGGTTTAGTACTGTCATTAAACGATTGTCATTACGCACCTTCCATTGTTAGGGGTGTCGTTTCTGTTTCCTTGTTAAAAGATATTGGTTTCGTTCATACATTTACTGATTATGGAATTTCGGTTTCTTTAAATAGTGTTTTTTACTTTAATGTTATTCCAGTAAATGGTGTGTTTGAAGTTGATTTGCATGATAATATGATTGATAAAAATAATTCTGTCTTTAGCATCAATAATAAAAGAATCAAAGGTGATTTGGATTCTTCATTTCTTTGGCATTGTAGACTTGCTCATTTGGCAAGAAATGCATGCAACAGCTGCAACACGATGGGCTTTTGCAAGACATCAATGATGAATCATTTGATAAATGCGAATCTTGCATATCTGGGAAGATGACCAAGAAACCTTTTACAAATAGTTTAGAAAGGGCTTCTGATCTTCTTGGTGTGATACATACTGACGTATGTGGACCACTAAGACATGTGTCAAGAAAGGGTGCTAGCTACTTCTTAACCTTTACTGATGATTTCAGTTGTTATGGTTATGTTTATTTACTTAAACATAAACATGAAGTCTTTGAAACATTTAAGGTTTTTAAGAGTGAAGTAGAACTGCAACTAGGAAAGAAGATTAAAGCTCTTCGATCCGATAGAGGTGGTGAATATTTAAGCCAAGAGTTTAAAGATTACCTAGCTGAGTGTGGTATCGTCCAGCAACTCACATCTCCATATACTCCACAACAAAATGGTGTATCTGAGAGAAGGAATCGTACACTGCTAGACATGGTACGACAATGTTTAATCTTACAACTCCTCCCTTATCCTTTTGGGATTATGCTTTAGAAACTGTTGTTCGCATATTGAATATGGTTCCAACTAAGAAGGTTGATAAGACTCCTTATGAAGTGTGGTATGGGAAAGCTCCCAACTTGTCTTACTTAAAGGTCTGGGGTTGTGAAACGTTTGTTAAACGTGACTCTGCTGATAAGCTGCAACAAAGATCTGTTAAGTGTGTCTTCGTAGGAACCCAAAGGAAACTATGGGTTACTACTTTTACTTTCCACCTGAAAACAAAGTAATTGTTGCTAGGTATGGAGAATTCCTTGAAAGGGATCTCATATCTCATGAATTCAGTGGGAGAGTTTATGATCTGGAATATGATCTAGAAGATACAACACCTTCTGAAAACACTAGCCAGCCTCAAGTAGAACCTGAAAGTCTGGGCGTTCCACCTGAGATTGAAGTGGTTCCCGTTCGTAGGTCTTCAAGTACTACGCGTGCACCTGAGCGTCTATGTCTCAACGTAGAAGCTGAGGAAAATATGTTAGGGGATCTTGGTGAACCTGCTAACTATAAAGCTGCCATGATGAGTCCTGAAAAGGAAAAATGGCGAGTTGCAATGAATGGGGAAATGCAATCCATGAAAGATAACGAAGTTTGGATAGAGGTTGACTTACCTCCAAATGCTAAGGTAGTTGGAAGTAAGTGGCTCTATAAGATAAAAACTGACATGGATGGCAATGCACACACCTATAAAGCTCGTCTTGTAGCTCAAGGGTATACTCAAACCTTTGGGGTAGACTACGAGGAGACGTTTTCTCCTGTAGCAGACATTAGAGCTATTAGGATTCTTATAGCCATAGCTGCGTACTATAACTATGAGATATGGCAAATGGATGTAAAAACTGCCTTCTTAAACGGTCGCCTAGATGAGGACATCTATATGGCGCAGCCTGAAGGGTTTGTGAATCCTAAATTTCCAAAGCGTGTATGCAAACTTCAAAGATCCATTTATGGATTGAAGCAAGCATCAAGGCAATGGAACAAGAAGTTTGATGAAGAAATCAAGAAATTTGGTTTCACTCAAAATCTTGATGAGCCATGTGTGTATCACAAAGCTAGTGGGAGTAATGTTATTTTCCTTATCTTATATGTCGATGACATATTGATCATGGGAAAAGACATTCCAAGTTTGCAAGATGTAAAGTCTTATCTTGGGAAGTGCTTTTCTATGAAAGATGTGGGGGAAGCAGCATTTATTCTGGGAATCAAGATCTACCGAGATAGATCAAGGCGGTTAATTGGACAAAGCCAAAGTGCTTACATTGATAAAATATTGAAGAGATTCAGTATGCAAAATTCCAAGAAGGGATATTTGCCAATGCAAGTTGAACATGGCTTATGTAATAAATTATGCGCGTCAACACCTGAAGAGGTGGCATACATGAAGAAGGTTCCTTATGCTTCAGCTGTAGGATCTATCATGTATGCTGTAAGATATACAAGGCCTGATGTGGCGTTTGCACAGAATATCACCAGTCGGTATCAACAGACAGGTGTGAAACACTGGCAAGCTGTTAAGAACATTCTTAAGTATCTAAGGGCTACTAAAGAAATGTTTCTAGTGTATGGAGGAAATCCAGATGCAGAACTTGATGTTACAGGTTTTTGCGATGCGTCATTCCAAACTGATAAAGATGATACGAAGTCTCAGACGGGTTATGTCTTTGTCATTAATGGAGGAGCAGTTGACTGGAAGAGCAAGAAGCAAACAACGGTTGCGATGTCTATTACAGAAGCTGAGTACATAGCTGCTTCAGAAGCTGCGATGGAAGCTGTTTGGATTAGGAAATTCATTTCGGGACTCGGAGTAATGCCCTCAATCGAATTGCCTTTAAATGTGTATTGTGACAACTCTGCTGCAATAACATTTGCCAATGAGCCTGGAGTCATGAAGGGCGCCAGACATTTTCCTCGTCGATATCACTATGTTCGAGAACAAGTCGACATAGGTGAAATCAATCTACTCAAAGTTCATACAGATGATAATCTAGCTGATCCCTTTACGAAGCCTTTGCCAAAGGAAAAACTTACTGACCATGCTGATGGTATAGGACTTCGTTTAGCTAGTAGTTTCATGCAGATCTGTGATTAGTATTTGGATAAAGGATGTTATGAACAAATATTACTTTAATGAAATAAAATAGTTGTTTATGTTTATTTTTCATTTTCTTAATATTATATCCTATATTTGCATGTTTAATCCGTGAATAACTTATGTTATTCTAAATAGTTCGTTGTCGATCAATGATGTGGGAATGTCATTGAATTAAGACAAATCTGAGTTTTGGTAGAATATACTTTTAAAGTATATTGATGCGTGGGACATACCAGATTCACATGATATTCAATGAATTGAATATATGACTCATCCCAACTTTACATGATGATACTTTATGGATCTTTGTTATTAAGTATATCATGAAGTGTTTATCCTCAGACTTGAAGATATCAGATAACTGATGTGAATGTAGTGCATTTGTGTAAAATAGTCTAACGTTATCCGTAACTGGTAGTTATAAGGGCTATTTTCGGAAGTGTTGCAAAGTTCATGAGTTATGTTCGTAGTCAAGAGAATTTGTTTCTTTGAATTTGTTTCAAAGCATAATACTATATTTGGGCCCCTCGTAGGGTTGACAAGATGTTTGTATGGCCATACCCAAGATCTATCTGGAATACGTTAAGATGATTTGGTAATCTTGTTCAATCGAATACAACGAGAAACAGAATATTAACTTATGAAATGACTTGATCCATATTCATAGTTAATGTAGTATTAGTAACAAAAGGATAAGTAAAAATGATGAATCATTAAATGGTTTTTTCCAGGAGACCATACTCGATTTGATCTGGGGGCGTTGGCGTGTGAAAGCTAGACTAACCAATGTCATTACTATATTTAGTAATATCCAAGTGGGAGCTGAAAGGTTTTATGGATATTTAAATATATGTATGTCCGGACTCGAACTCGAGACTTCGGGATTGCACACATTACGTATGAGAGTTGATGTTAATAATTAATATATAAAATGTTATTATTAATTATTAGTAACGAAATAAAACATAACGATAGTTAAATAATTAACGAGGTTTGGTTAACGGTCGTTAAATATAAACTATAAGGACTAGAGATGAAATTACAAAGTCGGGAAAGTTCTAGAATCCCTTTGGGATTGTCTTTGGCCGATCGGTGGGGGATTGCAAACCCAATCCTACACTAACTTGGTCATCAAGATAAGTTACCTATAAATACAATTCATTGTATTCATTCATAACGAATCTTGGATCACCAATAACCTAATTTCTCTCCTCCTCCTCTCCTCTTTGTGTGGCCGGTCGAAACTCCCAACCCCAAGGGATTTCGATTTTGTCTAACTCAAAGACACAAGTGTTTGGTTTATTTGTGATTCAAGGAACTAGCTTCTCCACATCAAATCGCTATTAGTACGTGTGTACAAGAACGAAGAGCAAGCACACTTGAGCTTGTATTCCTTGGTGGTCGATTTTTTGGGTGGGACGATTTGTGTAAACCCTAAATTAGGGTTTTGGTTTTTGTTACTTGATCACATAATCGTTTGATTACTTGAATTGCTAAAAGGTACGCACTTTCTTGTTTGGTTAATTAATTACATATATTATTCCTATTGTCTTCCGCTGCTTGCTTTGATGATGTTATTTGTTATATGTATAATTGTTATGAGTATAAAATTCCAACAGGATGATCTAGTTATATGCTACCTTGTGGTAATTAACCTGGATATAAGGAAATTCAAGACACTTGAGAAAATACCACAAATGAAAATTAGAAAACTTAAAAAGTTTATCCTAAGCTAGATACGGCAACCTTTAACAACTATACATCCCTCACGACGACACAAGGACATGTTTAGATCCTAACTAGACCTTTACCAAAATCTATAGACGATCTAAAATTTTAATGACGCTCCATCTCTTGATTCGTTTGTTACCAAGCGTTGACTAAATGTGACCTCGTCTTACTAACTTTATGAATCTGTATTTATTAGTTACAAAGCGTTGAGTAAATGTGGCCACGTTTTAGTGATGCTACGACTTTGGTTCGTTAGTAACAAAGATTTTAGTAAATGCGACCTCATCTTGCTAACGTTACGTCTTCCATTAGCTTGTTGTTACAAAGCCTGTAGCAGATGTGGCCTCATTTTAATGACTTACTGATTTTAACATGTAATTCATTCGTTTATAATTTCTACAAACGATCCATTATTTACTTTTATAGATTAGGATCGGAAAATAAGGTTTATTTTCTTGATGGTTATCAGAAGTTAAATGCTAGAATTAAAAAAAAAAAAATCCATACAATGACATGTCATTCTCTATCTTCCTTTTAAGTTCTCTATTTAGTATACATCCTCAAATAAATATGTCATATCATTGCGTGAATACAATTCTTTAAATTCTTGTGTTTTTATATTTTTCTTTCTTTAAACATCATCCATTAATTGCATTAATGTTGATATTTAATACGTATTTCATCTTGATAAGCATTAAATTAAAAATAAGTTTAGTGTTTATAATAAAACTTATCTAATCTTTGCTTCAAAATAAGTTTGGAATGAGTCGTACTCTAGCATGTAAATAAGCAGTAAGCTTATTTTCCTAGCTTTTCGTTAGAACTTAGGTTTCCCCGTTTTGGCAAAGTTATTTCTGTTTCGATCTTCAAAAAAAATCAAGGATGTTCAATTTCACCATCTAGTATGTTCAATTAGTTGCTTGAGTAATAAGCTTTTGCTTCCTCTAATGATGACCAGAATGCTTTTGAGCTTTTGATATGCAACTTCGAGGTGAAAAAGTAAGTGCGGCATTATGCTAGTGAAGCTCTGATGGGTTAGTCACATACCTTTGAGTAAATGTGCTCGTATCTTAATGACGTTACGTATCTTGATTTTTTTAGTTACATAACATTGAGGAAATGTGGACTCATTTTAATGACGATACATTTTCTAATTAGTTAGTCACAAATCCTTTAACGTGTTATTTGGATACAACGGGTCTTTAAAATAAATACAAATAAACCTTTTTTATTCATATAGATTAAGGTCGCGACATATGGTCCATTTGCTTCATGATTATAAGAA
>BPTQ01000008.1:138654563-138670551 GCA_019973895.1 Chrysanthemum seticuspe
GCTGGTGGTTCCTTGTGTTCGAGTTCGCACGAACAAGAAGCAAGAACATGTGTGCATGATAATCGCTAAACTACACTTTTCGATCAAAGAACTTAGTGTTTATTTTGGTTTGTGAACACAGAAACTCAATTCGTTTTAGCTTTTGGGAACCCCAAACCCACAAGCTGGCCGGTGTGTTTCTCCCTCTCTCCTCTCCTCTTTAATCCAATAACCACTAGGTTCTAATTCAACACTTACTTATGTTACTTAACATAAATATCAATTGAATTGAACCACTGGTTCAAACTCACACTAACCCAAACCTTGGGTTGGCTAGCCGGTTTCTGTTAGGGTTTCCCTAAGATCTTGAAAGGGCTGAAACATTAAAGTAGAGATCAGGAATATCAAATATAAATTGCTGGCAATTGGTGTGTACAAGAACGAAGAACAAGCACGCTTGAGCTTGTGTTCCTTGGTGGTCGATTTCTTTTGGGTCGATTTATATAAACCCTAAAGTTAGGGTTTTGGGTTTTTTGTTCTTGTTCAATCATCGTTTGATTCTTGAATTGCTAAAAGGTACGCATTTTCTTATTCGGTTAATTACTTACATATATTATTCCTACTTAGTCTTCCGATGCATGCTTTGATGATGTTATTTGATTTATATAATTGTTATGAGTATTAAATCCCTGTCTAACACAGGTTCTAACAGGTGGATCAGGAACTTTATTGTACCCTTGAGTGAACGGATTGTATAAGATCATATGAGTACATAACGACGTATCTTCAAGAACCAAAAGGACTATCCCATTATGAAAGGTTTTATGGATATTTAAATATATGTATGTCCGGACTCGAACTCGAGACTTCGGGATTGCACACATTACGTATGAGAGTTGATGTTAATAATTAATATATAAAATGTTATTATTAATTATTAGTAACGAAATAAAACATAACGATAGTTAAATAATTAACGAGGTTTGGTTAACGGTCGTTAAATATAAACTATAAGGACTAGAGATGAAATTACAAAGTCGGGAAAGTTCTAGAATCCCTTTGGGATTGTCTTTGGCCGATCGGTTGGGTTCCAAACCCAATCACACTCAAACTTGGTCACCAAGTTAAGTTAACTATAAATACAATTCATTGTATTCATTCACAACTTAATCTTGGATCACCAATAACCTAATTTCTCCTCTCCTCTCTCTCTCTTTGTGTGGCCGGTTGAACACCCAAACCCAAAGGGTTTTCGATTTTGCTTAACTCAAAGACACAAGTGTTTGGTTTTATTTGTGATTCAAGAAACTAGCTTTTCACATCAAATCGCTAATAGTACGTGTGTACAAGAACGAAGAACAAGCACGCTTGAGCTTGTGTTCCTTGGTGGTCGATTTCTTTTGGCTCGATTTATATAAACCCTAAAGTTAGGGTTTTGGGTTTTTGGTTCTTGTTCAATCATCGTTTGATTCTTGAATTGCTAAAAGGTACGCATTTTCTTGTTCGGTTAATTACTTACATATATTATTCCTACTTAGTCTTCCGCTGCATGCTTTGATGATGTTATTTGATTTATATAATTGTTATGAGTATTAAATCCCAACACATTAAACGTTCCAACAACGGTAACATGATGAATATTTATGTTTCCAAAATCAGATGGAATTTTTACCATCGATTGAGCCATGTCGTGGACGGATACATTGTTTTCAATAGTATAAAGATGTTGGAACTGGAGAAGAATCATTGGCCGCGATAATGACTTTGCAAAATAAGGATATGAAATCAGACGGTTCCAATACTTCGACACGTATCTCAGCCGGGCTAAGGACTTTCCTGGAAGTCGAGCAAATATATTGTAAAGAACTTCATCGGGTATATGGACGTCCGCCATACGTATTCGTTGGTGAAGCATCATGCAGGAATATGACCTCTAATCTATCTAAAACCCTACTTTTATGTAAAGTGAAGTTTAGATATCTTGAAACTTTATATATTTTGAAGTGCATGTCAACCGTTAAACAATATAATTAACTTTTTCCGAAGTGGCCCAAGTAAATTTGTCAATTCATAGCTTGTAAAAATAGATGGATTTGTAGAGGCCCAAAGGGCCCATGACCTAAAATCTATAATGGGTCCAAAACTAAATTAGTTAATGCAAGGTTTTGAATTTTTGCTTGCTTTTTTATTTATTTATTTATTTTTTTCTGTTTTCGCAGCTACTAATCACACACTTTGCATAGTTATGATAATTTTGCAACCAGAAAACTAGAAAAGAGCAACAAGTCAACAGCGACTAAAGAAAAAACAATACTACATTTGTCATAATAATTAGTGGGAAATTATTGGTTACGTTAATTTGATATCATTAAAATTGCTTTTTCAAAATCGTTAGGTACTGAAGAAAAACAGATTTCAATGATAATAAAATACTTCTTATTACTTCTGAATCAATATTACAACAAAACCAGATCTTCTATTCTCAAATAGAATGAATCAATATCAGTATTTGATCTCAATCAAATAACAACAACTAATAACAATGAAGTAACAAAGTATTTTGATCAAGACAATCAAAACACTAATTAGGGTTTTTTTCCTTTGAGAGAGATTGAATATATCGTAAGTTTTTGAGAGAGAGTTGATAGCAGAGATAATGAGAAAGTCTGTAGACTTTCTCAATATATAGCCTCAAAAATAACACTTCAGCCCTTCAACTTTAGAAACTTGCTATATGACATCCAAAAGCTTCTTTCCAGCAATAGAACTTTAACACTTCAAGTCCCTCTAGATTCTTCTTTTCAATACTCAACACCAACTCTTTCAATCAACAAGAATAACTAAAACACAACAAAATATGTCTTAGAACAATATCAGATTAGACAACAAGCAATAGGCCATAATTCTCAACACCCTACTTTAATCTGATATGTGATATATATCAAACATCCCAAGATTTTTAACCAAAAAATCATGTTGTAATGTCTCCAACCCCTTGGTAAGGATATCTGCAATTTGATTTGCAGAATCCACTTTAACAGTTTTAACAACACCATTTAAAATCTTTTTTCTAACAAAATGTAAATCAATTTCAAAAT
Organism: Chrysanthemum seticuspe; assembly: GCA_019973895.1. NCBI lineage: Eukaryota > Viridiplantae > Streptophyta > Magnoliopsida > Asterales > Asteraceae > Chrysanthemum > Chrysanthemum seticuspe. The sequence goes on from BPTQ01000008.1 coordinate 138,657,641, forward strand.
GTTTTGTTCTTTCATGAAAAACTGGGTTGGCTGCTATTTTAATAGCAGACTTACTGTCACAATGAAGTGGAACAGGTAAAAGACCAAAAATTTTAAGATCTTTTAAAATTTTTAGAATCCAGATTACTTCACTGGTAACTGAAGCAAGAGCTCTGTACTCTGCTTCAGTAGAACTTTTAGAGAGAGTAGGTTGTTTTTTACTTTTCCAAGATACTAGAGACCCATTCAAAAAAAACACAATAGCCAGTAACAGACCTCCTTGTTACAATACATTTAGCCCAATCATCATCAGAATAAGCAAGAAGAGACATACCAGAATTTTTAGTAATATGAATACCCAAACCTGGAGCTCCTTTTAGATACTTAATTATCTTTAAAGTAATTCTGAGATGAGACTTAAGAGGATAATGCATGAACTGACTTAAACAGCGAACAGCATATGAAATATCAGGTCTAGTATTAGTCAAGTAAATAAGTTTTCCCATAAGCTTCTGATAATCAGTAATATTATCAAGTAAAGGATCATTATCAGTAGCTTCATTAGATATAACCAATTTAGACTGCAAAGGAGTTTTAGAAGGTTTACAACCAAGCATACCATACTCACTTAACAAGTCTAAACAGTACTTTCTTTGATTTAAACAAATTCCTTTATCAGTCCCAGCAACTTCAATACCAAGAAAATATTGCAACTTTCCTAAATCCTTAATCATGAACTTAGTTTTAAGAAAAGTTTTGAAACTGTTAATTTCATCAATATTATTTCCAGTAACAATAATATCATCAACATAGACAAGCAATGCAATAAACACATCATCATTAGATTTAGTATACAAAGAATAGTCACTTTTACTTTGAACAAATCCATTTTCAATAAGAGCAGATGTAAGTTTAGCATTCCATTGCCTAGGAGCCTGTTTTAAACCATACAAAGACTTTTTAAGCCTACAAACTCTATTATCACCTTCAGGAAAGAATCCCTCAGGTAACTTCATATAAACAGTTTCCTCAAGATCCCCATATAAAAAAGCATTATTAACATCAAGTTGAAAAATAGGCCAGTTATTTTGAACAGCAATATTAAGCAAGCATCTAACTGTAACCATTTTAACAACAGGAGAGAAAGTCTTTTCATAATCAATACCTTCCTTTTGATTATACCCTTTAGCAACAACTCTAGCTTTATATCTATCTATTTCTCCATCAGACTTATACTTAATTTTGAAAACCCATTTACTTCCTATAGCTTTTCTACCAGGAGGTAAAACAGTAACTTCAAAAGTATCATTTCTATATAAAGCCTCAATCTCATTATTCATAGCATCAGTCCAATAGATAGATTTAACAGCCTCAAAATAATTTCTTGGTTCATGACTTTTGTTCAACTGAACAGTAAAACAATAATTTCTAGAATTAAGCTTAGAGTAATTCACAAACTTTTCAATCCCATACTTCACTTTTGATTCAACCACAAAATCATTATAATTTCTAGGAAAAACAGAAGGTCTAGAAGACCTTCTCAAAGGTACTTCAGCCTGAACTGGAGAATTTGAATCAAGATTCAAATTACCCTCAGAATTATTATTATCATCAAGTGTAGTTACCACCTCATCCTCATCAGCATAAACACTACTGTCACTATTATGATTAGTGACATGGTCTCTACCAGATGAAGGAGAGCTGCAACCTTCACTTTGTGACTCAAAGTCACTATTCAGATTAGGTTCTACTCTCTCTTCATCATTGGATAGTTCAGGGGTTTATTATCAAAAAGGTTCAACTGATTTAAGTCTTGAAAAACATTTTCAGAAGTATAACTGTTCTTATCAGAAGTTGAGTCTTTAAAAGGAAAAATAGACTCAAAAAATTTAACATCTCTAGAAAATATGAACTGATGCTTGTCAAGACTATATAACCTATATCCCTTTTTAGAATTAGAATACCCCATCATAACACATTTCTCAGATCTACTACCAAGTTTATCATGATTATTAACAATAGTAGCAAAGCACAAACAACCAAACATTCTTAATTTGCAGAGAGTAGGTTTTTGATTATATATCATCTCAAAAGGAGATTTTTCCATTAAGTACAGAAGAAGGCAATCTGTTAATAAGAAAAGTAGCAGTAAGAATACACTCAGTCCAAAACTTAAGTGGAATTCCCCCCTGAAACATAAGGGATCTAGCAACATTCAAAAGATGCCTATGTTTCCTTTCAGCAATACCATTTTGCTTTGGAGTGTATGCACAAGAAGTCTGGTGGATAATACCTTTTTCTTCACATAAATTTGAAAAATAATGATTAACAAATTCAGTACCATTATCACTTCTAAAACTCTTAATTTTTCTATCAAACTGAGCTTCAATCATGTTATAAAAGATAGTGATATAATGAAGAGTTTCATCCTTAGTTTTAAGTAAGTATACCCATACAGCCCTAGTATAATCATCCACAAAAGTCAAAAAGTATTTATAACCTTCCTTACTAGCAACCTTATAAGGTCCCCATAAATCTAAATGAACAAGTTCACCTAAAACAGTAGAAGTATGATCACTTAAAGGAAAAGGTTCTCTAGTTTGTTTAGCTCTTTGACAAGTTTCACAAAATAAATTTTTATCCTTTGAAGTAAACTTCAAATCAGTTTTTAAAACATTTAGAACAAGGTCTGCAGGATGACCAAGCCTGCAGTGCCAGTCGTAATAAGAAAGAGAGTTATTGCTTTGAAAAGAAGTACCTCCAGAATTAAAATAATATAAACCACCACACTGATTACCAGTCCCCAGAACATTTCCCAGATTCAAATCCTGATTCAAGAAATAACATTTGTTCTCATCAAAGGCAACTACAATTTTATTATCTTTGGCCAATTTATGAACAGAAATTAAAGTAACACAATATTCTGGAATAACCAGAACATCATATAATATTAAAGAACCAGCCAGTTTAAGATTTCCAATTTTAGTAATCAAAGCTTCAGTTCCATTTGGATGACCAACTTTTATTTGAAGATGAGAAATGTCAAAAACATTTACCAAGTCCTTAGCAGAATGTGTCATATGCTGGTTAGCACCAGAATCCACAATCTTACCATCAGAACTAAGTTTGGATTTTAAATTGGTATTTGTGGAAAAAAACTTGTGAAAATTTTTATTGAAAACCTTACTAGTATTAAAATAAGTACCTGCCATATTGGCCTGCACACTATGCCCTTTAATAGAGTTGTCTTTGATGAGAGAAATAAGAGTAGTAAGTTGTTCATCTGTAAAACCAGAAGATGAACTAGACCCCACAGAATTATTATTAGAAAATCTTTTTTTAGAAGTCTGAGGTCTGTTATTGTTACCCTTTTTTCCAAAATTTGGAGGATACCAATCAATTTAAAACATCTGTCCTGAGTATGTCCATTAAAACCACAGTGATCACAAACAAGAGCAGAACCAGTGTTCCTTCTATTATCAGATACTTTATTAAAGTTAGCAATAGGTGGATTAACCTGAGTATTCTGATTAATAGGTCTAGTATTCTGACTAGTTGAATTATTAACACCATTCACAACTCTAGTAGTAAAAGCAGAATTATGATTTCTACTAGAACTACCAGACACAACATTTCTATCGTTTTCTTCACTACTGATAATAGCATAAGCACCTTTAACATCAGGCAAAGGATCTCTAGAAAGAATATTACTTCTTATTTGCATGTAAGTATCATCCAGACCCATTAAGAATTGCATAAGTTTCATAAGTTGGTTATGCTTTTTAAAATCATCAGCAGCATGACAGGTGCATCTAGGTAATTGAACCATAGCATCAAATTGTTTCCACAAAGTACTTAGTTTATTAAAATATTCAGAAATAGTAGTGCCATTCTGAGTTAAGGAGTGAATTTTATGATGCAGATTAAAAGTAACAGAACCATCAACCCTGTCAAATGTATCTTTTAACTCATTCCAGACACTAGAAGCACTTTTGGAAAAAATTTGACCAAGAAACAACTCTTCAGAGGTGGAATTTAGAATCCATCCCAACACAATAGCATTAACCCTATCCCATTGTCTTCCCAAAACTTCATCAACATTAGACCTTCTACAGGTGCCATCAATAAAACCAGTTTTATTTTTTCCTTCTAAGGCTAACATCATAGCACAAGACCAGACATTATAATTCTCATTTCCTTTTAGTTTTATTGAAACCACAGTCAAAGAAGCTGAATCATTAGGGTGTAAATGTAAAGGATGACTTAAATCCAATTTACTTATTAAAGTGACAGGGTTATCAGGTTCATACTCATCATCAGTATAACCATGAACAGAATTATGAACAAACATGATCCAAGAACAGAAAAAAATCACACAAGAAAGATAGAGAAAGTAGTTCCCAGGTTTTCCTTGCCACTAGAGTGGTAGGTCAAAGGCGCACACAAGCACACAAGAACAGGAAAAAAAACAAAAGTAAATAATAAAAAAACAACCAATCTCAATCTCAACCAATCTCAACTTCCAATAATCCCAAATCCTATCCTCCGGCAATCTAAACAGAAAATAAGAACAGGAATTAAAGAGAGAGTGCGAGAGGTGTTACAAAGCACGCAATAACAATCAGCAGCGGAAATCAAACCTACTATACTCTAGATTCACTTAGTCTAGAGAAATAGCAGATATAAATCAAGAGCCCAGTACCAAGATCCAAGAACCAACAAACCCTAAATTTTTAGAATTAGGGAAAACCACCAGAACCACTTCCAATCTTCACCAAACAACAGATCTTATCGATTAATCAGCTTTAATCGATTTCAGAAGCCCTTAATCACAAAAGCCCCAAAATATACCAAACCCTAATTTTTCAGAAATTAGGGGTTTTCCAGAAAACTTCAAGATTAACCAAAATCACCACACGATCTATCAATTAACACAAGTTAATTGACCAAGAACCAATCAATTTTTTAAAAAACCAATTTTATCAAAAAACCCTAATTTTAAAAACGATATTCAGAGCAAACCTGTCTCTGATACCATGAAGAAAAACAGATTTCAATGATAACAAAATACTTCTTATTACTTCTGAATCAATATTACAACAAAACCAGATCTTCTATTCTCAAATAGAATGAATCAATATCAGTATTTGATCTCAATCAAATAACAACAACTAATAACAATGAAGTAACAAAGTATTTTGATCAAGACAATCAAAACACTAATTAGGGTTTTTTTCCTTTGAGAGAGATTGAATATATCGTAAGTTTTTTAGAGAGAGTTGATAGCAGAGATAATGAGAAAGTCTGTATACTTTCTCAATATATAGCCTCAGAAATAACACTTCAGCCCTTCAACTTTAGAAACTTGCTATATGACATCCAAAAGCTTCTTTCCAGCTATAGAACTTTAACACTTCAAGTCCCTCTAGATTCTTCTTTTCAATACTCAACACCAACTCTTTCAATCAACAAGAATAACTAAAACACAACAAAATATGTCTTAGAACAATATCAGATTAGACAACAAGCAATAGGCCATAATTCTCAACAGGTACACTTTGGTTAACCATTTTATAAATTGACAAACATGAATATTTAGAGATTAAATCATAGGCATGTATTCGTGCATAGCAACGAGATTTTATAGCGTCAAATAGTTATAGTTGAGGTATTGTGGTTAACTGTTTCATGTAGCGTTTAGCAATTGACGTTGGCAAGTGTTTATTGTAATCCTATATGACAACAACATAATACGAGTTTCACTTTAACAAATTAGGATTGAAATATAGATCGATATTGAAAACGGAATTGTGATGGATTTGGAAATAAATAAAAAGTAATGGTAAAAAGTGGGTAATATTGGACAGAACATTAAATGTAGAAACAAAAGCTATTTTGAAACCAAAATATTTTTTTTAAAAAAAAAAAGCTATTTTGTTAAATATTTTTATTTGGAAAGTAAACAAAATATTCAATTGTTAGATACCTTTTAAGAAAGAAGTTACAAATCCTTGTTTGCCTATTTTACTCTTTCGCAATCTTCCCTATATATCAATTCCCCAAATTTGAACCTGGATCTAGTGAGAAGGTCTTTCTCAGTTGAGAATGATTTTTAAAAACGATAAATTTTTAACTTTGATTTTAAGTTTTTCAAGTGTAGAACTCAAATTAATGTGATTCTAATACAAAATGTGAAAATGTGTAAAGAAATTGAATCAGTGTTAAAAATTTCACGATTTTGCAATATAAGTATCATTGTGAATCATCTGTACAAATTTAATTAACCATTACTATAACTCGCTTTTTACATAAATTTGTGAATCAAATTTGTGATTTATAGATTTGATTCACTATTAATTAATATATACTAGTGAATCAAATCAAAAAATATGAATTAATAGCTCGAACGAAGATTTATCAATCTCCATAAGTTTGCCTTTACCACTTCACTTTTATCTAATTTTCACTTTGCACTTAAACATCCATAAATAAAGTTTTGCCCACACTTTTAATGTAATCCAAACGCAATGTGTAGGCAAAAAAACGTCTTGTTAATATCACTTTTCTACTTACCTAACTTGTTGGTCTATGAAGTATTAGGTATAGAGGTTTTGCTAATATGTGTTCATTAGAAAAAATATTTAAACATATTCAAGCGTTCATTAGAAAAAATTTTAAACACATTCAAGTGGAAAGTTTGATCTGATTAAATTAGAAATTGTATTTAATCATAGTAATTTTAAAGGTGTAACTAATGTTTATTAGGTAATTTTTTTTATATATGAAAATTTGTGTATAATAACCACACTTAAACAAGGGCCAAATAAACACACGTTAGCAACTCTAACGTTCAGTTCTCGAGTTGAAATTTGAGAGGAAATGGAAGGAAATGGAAAGTGTTTTATGTTTTTGAGCTTTATTTAAGAGGGGAAAAGGAATTGGTAAAGAAATGAAGAGGAAGATTTGATAGTGAAATCCTCCCACTTTTAGGCAGAAATAAAAAGGAATCAGAATTAAAACTCGAGAACTAAACGTAAATATAGAGGTAAAAGTGACATTTTATCATTAAAAGTTTATGTTAAAGGTACTAAGACCATCCACTATGTTGGTTTATAAAAAGGTCTAAGAAAAGATGAAGAGGTATATCATTTTATTAACCATAGTGAAAATTTGTTTCATGCTTATGTGGAATGAAAAGGTCTAATATCTTGAACCTCTTCTATATTTAATGCTTTTGTGTTTAATGAGGTTTTATAAAGCTTTAAGTAGTTTATCCATAGTGAAGAAAGGTTTATAACAAGAAAAAGGTTTATGAATTTATGATTTCCGATGACTAGGCACTATTATAAACCTTTATAAAGGTTCACCATAGTAGATGCCCTAATCATAAAATGTTTTTTATCTGTTAACAATGTGTGTGAAACGTAAGGATTAATAAAACAAAATTTGGCGATGGCTAATACCTAACTCAATCAATATGTGTCACATTTTTTAAACTTTGGAAATGAAAATTGTGACTCTTTCACACCTACTAACCAATAATTTTGTAACATGGCTCATAACTTTGTAATAACATGTTACATGTTGTGAATCATGTGTTATTAAAGATACCAATAAGTAAAAGGTCAACTTGATATCTCGTTTATAAATACTCTTCACTTTTCCTCCGGATTTAGCTCATCAAAAGACACACAAAAATCAAGAAAACAAATATTTAAGGATATTTGGGATCTGTGCCGGTTAATATTATTGTTTTTTTCAGACAGACAGAAAATGCCAACCGGAAAGATTCAAGTCCTACTTGTTAGTGCTAAAGGCCTTCATGACACTGATGTTTTTAGTATGTTATCTTACCTTCATTATTTCATTTTCATTTTCATTTTCATGTTATAGTTACTTATACATGATCATAGGATTCAATGATTCATATATATAAGTATATTTGTAGAGAAAATGAGAATATCATGAGTATAAGATAGTAGTAGTATATATGTTAGATCTAATGAATCTGATTATATTTTGCACATAACAACAACAACAACGATACCCAATCCCTTTAGAGCAGGGTACGGGGAAGTAGAATGTAGACAGATCATCGCTGATTATATTTTGTAATACATGATTAGATAATATAATCACTAAGTTTAGGGGATTGAAATGACTCAAATGAGAATCAAGTCATATTGACCCAACTTTGTATGTGAAAAAAAAAAAAAAAAAAAAAAAAAAAAAGGTGACATATTTGATCTAATAATTATGATCTATTGCCTCTGATCCGCCTTTTTTTTTTTTTTTTTTCGTTATGTGGTGAACACAATCCGTTTATAAAAAGTCAAAGCATAAGGTGACTGTGTAGGTGTAGAGTAGATCAACCGTCGACTAGATAGTTATTTACACTACATGTACTCTCATTCTCATGTGAAAAAAGTACTTAAAACATTTGTCTACAGATGCAATGGACCCATATGTGTTACTCACTTTTCGAACTCAGGAACACAAGAGCAATGTCGCATCAGGTTACATTTCTAAAATTATATTATTCGACAATCTTCACCAGCTTTGTGTTTCATATATACCTATCAAGCCTAACCTACTTGCCGAATGGGTACTCACAGGACAAGGATCTACGCCAGAATGGAACGAGACATTTGAGTTTTCTATTAGTGGTGATGACGTGCCAGATCTCGTTATCAAGATAAAGGACAGTGACGTTGGGACTGATGACGATATTGTGGGCGAGGCAAAGTATGTAGAAGTTTGTTCAAAGCTTATATATATATATATATTAGTAGATAAAAACAGAGTTAATAACACTTGATCATCATATTTTTTTTACTTATGGAAACAGAATTCCACTTGAGCCAGTGTTCTTGGCAAAGAGCATCCCACCAACATCATACAATGTGGTCATAAACGATGAATTCTGTGGGGAGATCAAAGTTGGCCTGGAATTCATTCCAGAGGTTAGTCTTTTAATTTTTGGCTTTCTATCATAAACCAGCTAGATATATATATCATGTCAAGATATATAGGGCACACCAAAACAGATGTGTCGGGTTAGGTTGGCATAAAATAGTTTACGAGTTCATGAACAATTGAACGTGCTATTGGTAATTCCTACAACATAGTATAAACTTGTCTGGCTGAGCTTTAATTTTAACTATTTTTAATTCCGCTCGTTTGACGTGTTGGCAATAAACTATAGCCATGATTTACCTAAAACATAGTATAAACCTGTCTGGCTAAGCTTTTCTTTTAATTGTTTTTATTTCCGCTCGTTGACATGTTGGCAATAAACTATAGCCACGATTTAGTCATTTGCATACAAACTGTATGTATGTTGTTGTTTAATACTACTTGATTACAAGCTTAAATTTTGAAATATCGCTAGTTTGTTATGGGCTTGAGGGGAATCCTATCATTGTTCTTAACTAAGTGAGGCAAGCTTGCACTTGCTAACTTGAGTTTAGCTTGTTTGCACATGTATCAAGATTATAAAAACATACTCCATAACTAACAATGATACGATCCTTGTGTTAAAAGGAGACTCATGAACATGGACATCGACATGGACATCACCATGAAGAGAGAAACTACGGAGGATGGAAAGAATCTTCATACTAGAATGATGCATCAAATGTTCTCAATTGCTTTATTTCTAAGAAGTTTCTTATGTCATTTCCGAAAAGTGTTTGCTGAATATGGGGCATGGTTTCCTAAAACGATTGCCTAATGTTTATAAAGCGAGTCCTATGGTTGAGGTGTTGAAGCTAGAGTGTTTTCATTTCGTTTTTACTGGACTTTGGTTTGTTGGTTTCGGGATGATCTATGATTGGATTGAAAATTTGTGACTGCAGTTTGTATTTACATTTGATATTTCACAAGGACCTTCCTTCATGACATTCATGACTGCAAAAGAGATTACAAATTACTATCGACTTTTAAAAATGAAAATTTTTATTTTCCGAAAATTAACCATTTTAAGAATTACGTCAAAGTGTTATTTAACATAAATAGGAGGTTCTTAAACCACTATAAATACTAGATGTGTTAGGTGCTCTCTCTTGTACCATAAGGTTGGTTTATAGAGGGTGAGTCATCACTTATCATCTTCATCACGTGTAATCTCTTTGTAAAAGAGTTCCTCATCACCTTTAAAAATTGTACCTAATGGTGATCATCATCATCTTTATTTTATTTTTTTTGTTTGTGAGTATGTGGGTATTTTTTAAGTATGTTTGTATAAAGTGAAATTTTTTAATGATAGTGACCATAAAGTTAAAACGTGGTGATGGGTTTGGTGATATGCTAAATTGGTGATGTAGTGTTGAGGTAATGATCAAGGTTGTCAAGATCGGGATCCTACCCAGGATCGTTTTTGTGTTTGCAAGATCGTGATCGTAAGATCGGATCGGGATCTTAAGATCCTACTCTAATGTTATTTCTTAATAGTTTATGTAATTTTATACAAATCTACAAATTCTAATACATTATAACCACAAAATACTACGAATGTTTCATATAAATGTTAACCTAAATTATGATTATAAAATGTTTAAAAAGATTAACATGTTGTTTTTTGAATTCTACAAACAAACAACCCATAAATTTGTAGTTTTTTAGTTTGTAATCCGAGAAGAGTAAGATTGGATCGGATTAGATCGTAAGATCGTATGGTCAAAATCGGGATCCTATAAGATCTTAAGCTTGCAAAGATCCTATGTAGGATCCGGATCGTTTTTGCTTTACAGTATCGTAAAATCGTAAGATCCTAAGATCAGGATCGGGATCCTGACAACCATTTATGATAGTGGTCACCATAAAAACTAGTTTTAGACTAGGTGTTATGGTCACCAAACTCATCGACTTCACATGCATCACATCACCATTCAGCACACCACCAAACAGGTGCAAGGGTCATCACATAATTCATTTTTAAACAGATTTGATTAAAAACTAAATTAAACTTTCATTCATAATTAAAAATATTATGCATTAAAAAAAAAAAAAAAAAAAAAAAAAGTTGGTCGACCAAAACCGCGATTAAACGATCATGAACACCATAACAATCTCTACTTACGATGTTTCTTATTCTTCGCGAACTTTCACCTTTTCATTGATTCTTAATAAACAACGTCACACTTTTTTTAAATGTTGAAGTTCATACTATTAACTTCTTCCGATGAGTCTGTGAACATAAATGATTCGGAGTCTATTTAGAGAAGAGAAATAATAAATATTTTTTTTGAGTTGTGTAGATATTAAAAAAGATAATTTTTGAAGTTTCAAATAAAAATTATATGATATGATGATATTTATACGTAAATAAAATGATAAAATCTAAATATATATTATTTTTTTGAGAAATGATAGAGAAATCTAAACTTATGTCTAATTTTAGGTCTAAAACAAAGTGGCATCATCTTGATAGCTGTAGACAAAGACCCACTTATTTTACAACCATCAAGATGATGACACTTGATTTTAGGCCTAAAATTAGGCTAAGTTTAAGCCCCTCTATCATTTCTTATTCTTTTATAAAACCCAAAAGGTAACCGTTATGAGGGTGCAATCAGTAAGGTGGCGGCCACCACAACCAAACCCCAGTCAAAACCACCCAACAACGTGCGGTTGGTGGCTTGGTATTAAGGGTACTACGCGTGGTGGTGCTAACCACCATGTGGTTGACCACCACCATAACACTTAGCCTGACACCAACGGATTAAAGCAACGAGTTAAATCCTTAGAAATCAGTGTAAGATCAAGTTCCAACTTTAGTTTCAAGTGAGAATACAAGCTGGTGAGTCAAATTTTCAGTTTTATACGACTTTGATGTTTAAACTCCTCGATATCTCAAACGCAGCTTGCTTTACAAACCGGAGATCTAATCCATAGTTTTGAGCCATTCATGTATTCAAGTAAAATTTGTCGGACTTGACATTCACTAGAAAACCTCCTCTACCATCAAACTATAGCCCGACTACATTCAATCAAGCTCCAACCAAGCTCGCTTCATAGATCCCATCATCCCATTCATTGATTTTACAGAAATGAACACCACCAATTTCTGAAATAATAATTTTGACACTAAAACTGATGGCGCATATCATTCCACATTCTATTTGTATGGCATTTCCATCATACAAGTACTTCAAATTCACAGAAAAATCTAGGGTTTTTTCGTTGACAGCAAGACAATTCAAAAACACCAACTACAGCACCCACAAACTACTACTTAGGTCTAGTACAAAACACAAAACAACCTACTTAAATAAACTAGCAAATCATAGTCGGGCTTAATAGATCATACAAAAGTCAACTGCCGCATTTGCCTGAGAATCACACTACCCATCATTCATCCATTCGCCTGCGTTGGAGTTTCTTTCACACCATTATCCACCTCACCATTTCCATCCTGCAAAGACGAAGATGCTGGTTGACCATTAAACAGAATTTCATCTGTTAATGTTTTAACTGCAAAGTCCAGGCATTGGTCTGTCCAGTTCTCAGCTTCCTCAATTTGAAAAGTGAGACGCTCATCATCAGCTTGTTTCTCCAAATTTAACCCTGTTTCGTTATCCTCTGTGGGGTTTAATGAAGGTTCAGTTTCGAGATTGATCCCTTTTTGCCTTTTTGAAGATCTAGCAGCTGGAGAGTTGATAAGCTTTGGGGGCCTACCCCTACCTCTTGCGGGAACTTGAGTCATGGGAACTGCTCCATCGGTTGGTACATCTTCTTTGCCTATGGAAATAAGGTTGATATGGAGAACCAAATTATTTTAAAACAAATAGGAGCAAACTATATAAATCGCTCTGTCAATTTGCTTAAACCAAATTTTTTTAAATCGCTCTGTCAATTTGCTTAAACTAACGGAATTGGTCCCTTTAAACATTGTTTGCTTTCATATTTGCTTCCTCACCCTTCACCCTTTA
>BPTQ01000008.1:138698052-138711242 GCA_019973895.1 Chrysanthemum seticuspe
GTATACCACAAGGACAAATGGTGTAGTTTACTCTTTTTTTTATAATCGCCACCCCCGCTTTTTTATTTTTTATTTGTTCTATTTTTCTATAATTTTATTTATATAAAAACACTGAAAATAGAAAATATAAAGTTCATTTTTTTTACAATCGCCACCCCCGCTCTTTTTTCTATTTTTTTCCTTTTATTTTTATAATTTTGTTTATATAAAAACACTATAAATCTGAAAGTACGGAACATAAAATATAAAGTTTAGAGTAAACTACACCATTCGTCCTTGTGGTATACGTTGACCATCAAGGATCGTCCTTTGACAAAAAAAAATGCACCGTTAGTCCTTAAGTGTGAAACGTTACTCAGCGTTGGTCCCTCACCCTATCTGTCGTGAGTAACGGGCGTTAAGCCTATTTAAGTCGTGGGTATATTTGTCTTTTCCCACCCACTAGATCTTTCCCACTTCTTTTATTTCTCATTTCCCTCCTTAATATATAACCATCCCATCCCACCTAAACTTTTTATTTTTCTTTCTTTCTTCCATTAACACCTCTATTCACAATAATTGAAGATAAGAAATGGTCAATTGTCACTGTGGAAGACGAGCAGTGGTGAGAACATCATGGACCAACATCAACCCAAGACGAAGGTTTTATGGTTGCCCTGATATGGTGCGCATCATGTGATTTTGTGAGTAAGAACATGGTTTTGATCTCTTTTATGATGTTATTAACTAACTATTATTGTTTAATCTTCTTAATAGGCATCAGATTGCCCTTTCCTTGATTGGGTGGATCCTCCAATGTGTGGTCGATCTGTTAACATAATACCCGGACTATTGAGATCACTGAACAACCATCGAGGACAAATCAAAGAGTTGCAGGAACAAAGAGCAAGGATGAAGAAGTATCTTTATGTTTCTTGGTCTTTTGTGTTGATGTGTGTTGTTTACAATATGTTGACTTAAGTTAGATTTTAAGTTAGGTTCGTTTGTGGTGTTTAGGTGTTAAGTGTAAGTTTAGATCTTTTGTGGAAGTTAGTTGATTGTAAACGCATACCACTTTTGTGGTTCTATGAATGAAGGCAGTTGTTGGTTTTCATTTTGGGTTGAATTTCTTCTTTTTGTGTTGAATGATACTGAAACAAGTAAAAGTCTTTAATTTGTAAAAGTCTTTAACTTGTAAAAGTCTTTTTGTGTTCAATGAAATACCAAAAAGTCTTTAACTTGGACCAATTACTAATTAAGTCAAATGGAACCAATTACCAAACTCAAATTGACCCATTACCAATTAAGTCAAATGGAAACCAAATACCAAACTCAAATTGACCCATTACCATTCTGAAATTGACCCATTACCATTCTGAAATTGACCTAGATAGACAAGCAATTAAGTCAAAACTTCACACAAGTAAAAGTCACATTTTTGCAGACCAAATACAAAGTAGCCCTAGTACATTAAGACATGATCATACAAAATAGCCCTAATACATCAAAGTTATGCAGAGCAAATACAATCCATGATCATGACAGACAAGATATGATCATACAAAATACCTATACTGCATCACAGTTTTGCAGACCAAATACAAAGTGATAATCCTAAAAGACCATTTCCAAATACATATTAGTAGTCTTAATTCAGAAATAAAAAGACACAACTATTAACCTAGAACAACAACTTTCTTCCTTGGTTGACCTTTCTTCTTCTTTCCATCATCAACTGCAATTCCCTTACCTTTATCAGCATCACTAGGTCTTCTTGCAGAGTTGTCATCTTCCCCAGAAGCACTTCTAGTTTTCCTCTTCTTACCACATCCCTTTGACTTTGATTTTCTTGGTCCAGTGCAACTCCTTGAGTTGTGACCTCTGTTTCCACACTTGTCACATGTCACAGTCTTGAGTTTCCTTGTCAGCTTGCCATCCTTGGACATATGCACCACATCAACCTCTGCCCTAGACTTCCTCCTTTCCTTTCTTGGTCTTCCAACCTGTGGTTGATGTTTTGGTGGTAGCGGAGTTGTTGGTACATTACACTTAGGCCAATGAACTGGACCTCTGATTGGTTTGATCATGTATGAGTAAACCTTCTTCCATGTATCCAGCCTATAACATGGAAATGCATTAATAATACTACTGAATTCAGGCAATGTAAATGAAGTAATTGTACCATCAAAAGAAGTTATTACATACCTATAACATGGATGTACCCATTCCTCTGGTAATCCTACTGATTGATTGTTAAGTGTCATATTCTAGTTTGTTGTTATGGCATGTTTACAAGGTATCCCAGTTAACTCCCACTTTCTACAGGTACATTTCCTCTGCTCCACATTCACCACGCACTAATCATTCCATGGACCACTTACCTCATAATAAATACCTCTTCCCCAAGTAACTGTATACTTATTTGCTTCATCACAGTTCAACTTCAAAATCTTTGTAGCAGTAGGTGTGAGTGGACCATCACATCTTTCAATCATTTTATTCACATTAACTATTCTTTTCATTAGATATGACCTTGCAAACTCCAATGTTGAGATGATTGCCTTATCTCTACCACCACCAAGCTTTCCATTAAAAACTTCACACATATTGTTCACCAGTACATCCGTCTTAGCTCTCCCTATTAAAAATTCAAATTTAAGTTAAAGACTGTAAACCTAAATGCATACTTGAACCTATTTGCAGACTTGAAGTTAGTGCAAATTCTTTCAAGTTAGTGCAAACAATCACCTAAATGCAAACAATTACCTAAATGCATACCATTTTCCTATTTGCAGACTTGAAGTTAGTGCAAAGAATCACCTAAATGCAGACTTGAACTAAATAAGTTAGTGCAGTGCTGAGGCTATACCTGAGAAATGGCTTAGTGCCCAGTGCTGAGGTGGAATCTTCAATAACCACTCATAAGCAGGCTTGATAAATGCTTTGAACTCATCCATTGCAAGCTGAAACTCTGGCAATGTTGTTGCTTTGGCACATTTCCATAACAGGTCTTTGTAAGCTGCACCACTCCATTGCAACTTCATATTTTCATGAATGTGCTTGACACAAAATCTGTGCTCAGCACAAGGAAACAACTTTGCAAGTGCAGGAATAAGACCCTACCACAAATAATCAGACATATGTTACAAACAAATAATTTACATCACATAAAAAGCATTAAATGTGAAAAGAGAATCATACCTTATGTATGTCACTAATAAATGTGAAATTGGAATTTCTATAATGGTCCAAGTCATCTCCCAATTGTGAAAGAAACCATGTCCAAGAATCTGTGTTTTCAGTCTCCACAATCCCATATGCCAAAGGGTAGATCCCATTATTTGAGTAAACACTTACAGCAGTAAGTAATTGACCAGGGAATGGACCCTTCATGAATGTCCCATCTAGTTCAAGTATTTCTCTCAATCCAGCCTTGAATCCTTCTTTTAAAGGCCCTAAGCACACATATATTCTTTTAAAAACCCTTGTTGTACATGTATGATCTGCCTCAGCTTGAACCTGAATCTTCACAGTTGTGTTTGGATTGGCTTCCATCAACTCTAATGCATAACTTCTGAGCATCTTATATTGATGAGTATAATCACATCTAACTTTCTTTTCAGCCTCTGAATTTGCTCTGAATGCTTTTTGTTCTGAAACAGCTAACTCATGCTTCCTTTGTAATTGCTCTTGCACAGCTCTGACAGGTATTTTAGGGTTTGATTGGAGTTGTTCAACAAGTTCTTTAGAAAACCATTTTGATGTGGCATACAAATTACTTCTGGATTGTAAGCACTTATGAATAGATATATGAGTTTTGACCTGCCATGTATCACTTTTTTTAATTTTGGATACTAGCAACACCCAGGGACATTTATTGTCATCATCCTCTTTTCCTACTTTTAGGTTTTCCACCATTTATTATTCTCTCTTTTGTCTTTTTTGATGAACTATTGTATTGAAACCCAGCAGCCTCACAAACCTTTCCCTTGGTCCACTTGACTTTTGACCCACATGCATTAACTGACTCAGACCCATTATCAGGCCCATTATCAAGCCCATTACCAGACCTAGCTTCACATGTGGGTAAAGTTGGTATAATACCCCTGCACACAACCCTCACTCTTTCCTTATCATTTTTTTCCATCCTAAGTTCCCTCCTTGTTTCAATTGAATGCTCCTTAACTAGGTCTTTTACTTGTTCCCTGTTTCCAAAGTTCTGTCCCACATAAAAGTATGTCTTGTACACCTAGGTAGAAGCATGTGCCTGTTTCCTAATCTGTTTCAACTTCCTTTTTCTCAACCTATCAAGTTCATTTTCCTCATCTGAAGCACTCTCAAAATAATCATTATCCATAACTTCTATATCCTCTTGTGCTTCTTCATTATCAGATATTTCATCTTTATTCCTACATCCCATGAACTCAACAGGTTCATCAATGTTGCAACGAAAGTCTTCCAAGTCAACATCAACCTCTGAAACATAGTTTTCTTCATCCATAATGTAATCACTATCCTGGCTATCATCATCACTAGAATCTGAGTCCTGATTCCCTTCACTATCCTCACTAGAAACTATATTTTCATTCCCTACATCACTATGATCCCCATTATCCCCATCATCCATATTATCAACATCTAAAGTAACATTTTCCATAGTATTTAGATCTAAATCAACATTTTCAGGTCCATGTTTTAATATATCATCTAAATCAGCAAAAGGATCAAAGTTTAGGTCTTGTGAAGCTTCATAAGGGTCATAAGAAGAATAAAAACCATTCACAAACTGACTATCTCCCTGACTAGGTACAACCTTAGCAGCACTGCTTTGTGTACCTACATCTTTAGTGACACCACTACCTTGACCTACATCTTTAGTGACACCACTACCTTGACCTACATTGACACTACTTTGTGTACCTACATTGCCTGCATTCTCATCTCTAATGCATTTCCTAACAACTGGTGTAATACCTGCTTTGGACAAACTTGGTTCATCTAACTCTTCTATCAAAACCCATTTGTTTTTCAGTGGTGAAGTAAAATAAAGGTCAGGATTTGTTCTTTCATGCTCAACATATATTTCAATGAATTTGTGACCTTCTTCAACATACTTTGACAAAAAAATAACATCTTGGTCACTGGCTAAAGGTTGTAGGCCACTATCTAAATCACCACCAGGTTTTAGAAAATGATAAAACATTATTTTATGGCCATCATTACCTAAGTCTTCTACAATGGCATCCATCTCATGCACATAAAACTCATCAGAGTCTAACTCATCTACAATCTTTGAAAAGCCATTCATGTACCTCCTACCAGGTGCTACAGTGAAAGAGCCTCTATAATGCACCCTTATTGAAAACGCAGTACGTACGCTAGCTGAAAAAAAATTGTGATTAGGGTTTATTAGGGTTTATTCAATTTTGGATCAAATTAACCATTTTTCATCAAACAAAAACAGAGTATCAGTTAGAAGACTTTGGATAAACAAAAAATTGCAAAAAATAAAAAAACTTACCATAAGCTACATTTGGATCAAAGTCAACGTGTGATTCTCGTATTACATACCCCATCGGTACCACCATTTATGTGTTTTTCAAGCTTGGAGGATTATGGAGATGGCTTATGATTCGATTGAGGAGTGTTGGTGTGTGTTTTTAAGTTTCTGGGGGTTTGTGAATGAAATGAAAGGGTAGATGAAAGAATTAATTTATGGTGTGGGTGTGGGTGGGAAAAGACAAATATACCCTCGACTTAAATAGGCTTAACGCCCGTTACTCACGCCAGTTAGGGTGAGGGACCAACGCTGAGTAACGTTTAGCACTTAAGAACTAACGGTGCATTTTTTTGGTCAAAGGACGATCATTGATGGTCAACGTATACCACAAGGACGAATGGTGTAGTTTACTCTAAAGTTTAATAAGTCAAAAGCTTAAAATTGACAGAAAACATGAAGCAGAAACTCATAAAAAATGTATTGTAGTGTAAACAGAGGGGAAAGAGGAGGAGGGGGGGAGGAGGTACAAAACATGTGGGTCTGGGGGTATGTATAGTAAATCCCTTTTTCGAAACCGAAAACAAAAATAGGTGCATAAACTGTTATAATGGATATCGGGAATTGCGTAAAAGCAAGTTAGCTTGTTATTACTCATGAGTGGTCGTGAGCGGAAAAAACAACCTGTTAGCGGGCGGCGAGTAATGTATACCAATAATGGGTTATCAACCGTTTTAAAATACCCGTAGATATACTTTTCAAAAGATCCTGTAAACCTTTTTTTTTCCTATTAAAGTTACATTTATTATATTACTTAAATATCTGTCAAGTTATTAATTAGTGAATATATTTAATAGCCACCTAAAGCTATTAAGGGCCCGTTTGGTTTGTTGCTAGGAATGACAATGGGTATCGGATTTGGAATGAGATGGAATGATAATGGGTATGAAAAAGTGTATGATTACGATTGTTTATGTTTGGTTGATAAAATATGGTATGAAAAAGTGTATAGATATTTGAATTTTGTAGTGGTAAAAAGATGGCCCCACGGGAATGGATTTCATAGACACCAAATTGGTGTGTAATGAATCTATGACTATGATATACCCATTTCATTACCGGGCCCACAAAACAAAACAAAACAAACACTTGCTATTACTTTGAAAGTCATAGTTTCATTCCCTTTTATGGGAACCAAACGGACCCTAAAACAGAGCATATTAAACATTCATTTTGAGATTCAAGACTATACAAAGAATATGAATCATCAAAGTATCAAATAGTATATATACTTAATATCTCAACTCTCAAGCCAAATTCGGCTTTGCAACTAATCTTAGTCAATAATTCACGACTCATAAAAGTAGAATTTATACTTTTTTGCATGTATTAATGCTACTAGCCGGGTACCCGCGCACAGCGGCGGCGATAAGTATAGTTATATGTGTTTGCTTACCCGTTTAGTGAATTCGTTTCACAACACTTCGAATGTATATGTGTTAGTTGTAAGTGTTTGTTTGGGTTACCCGTAAATTTCTCGTAGCTTTCCCGCGACATCATTATTCCCGCATATAGAAATACCCTCGCAATCTCTTACGCGTCAAACACTACCCCAAAAATATATGATTTTGACGAATCAAGATTATATTGATTGAAATAAATGAAATAAATGTTAAAGTTGTAAAAATTTGAATTAAAATAAAATAAACCCATTAAAAATATAAAAACTAAAAACTCATAAAAATATATCAAAATGGATGTTGAATTAAAGAGCATAAAATTTTAGAAAATATGGTGAAATTAGATTATAAAAAAAATAAGTAGATAAAAAGATATTTTAATTTAAAAATAAAGATGAATTTTTAGTTGAGAAATGACACATGTCATTTTATAATTGGAGCTCTTTATCTTAATTTTTAGTGGTTAGGAGTTAGGTTTGGAGTTTGTTAGAAGTTAGGCTTGAAGTTTGTTAAGAAGTGACACATGTCATCTCATGATTGGATCTCCTTATCTTAATTTTTGGTTATAAAAACTCTTTCCATAATAAGCAAGTAAAAAAGTCTTAATTTTTAAGCCTTCTAATTTTAGAAGGCCTAAATGCATTATAAAGTAGTATTGATTAGTAATATATAATTAGTGGATACTTGACTAATTGTGTGCATATTTTATCGTAACTTATGCACTTTCTAATAAAGTTTGATTTTCAAGACATTCGTAAACATGTGTGTAAATGTTACATTTCACAAACCCACGTGTTTATCCGTGGGCAATGGGTTCCCGTAAGCATAGGCATGGACATAAAATTGTACCCACAGACGGGTGACGGGCAAGAAAAAAATCACGCGTGTGAGTGATGCGTTAGAAGTACCCGTGCGGGCGTGCCTATTGCCCAGAGGTGTCATCCCATTGTAGGATGTGGCTTGATAGAAGGTTAAAATGATTGATTTAATATATCAAAAAGAAATGAAAATTGTGAATTTTTCGTACAAGAAACGAAATAAAAAATATTGTTTGTCATAGTCACTATTCATCAATAAAAATAGTTGTACATCGTGTGAGTGATGTATGAATATGAACTACATCGCGTGAGTGATGTATGAATATGAACTAAAAATAGTTTTTACATGTTATGAAAAGGACAAGAATGAACGTATGAATATGAACTAACAATAAGTGAAACCCTTCAGAAACTCATCATCCATTTCGGAACATCAAACTACAAATAGTAATACAAAGACAACGAGTTTTGTCAGCATGAAACTCACTCTATACTCTTACATTACGCAAAGATTTACATAAACTCAACCAACGATCAATCAAACACGGTTTTTAATGGGGTATTAACAATGTCATATATGTATATATCTTTAATTTACAAGATGTTAGGTTTTAGAATTCGTATCATGAGGAAAGCGCTAACTCAGCCCAAGCTAAAGAAGATGCCTTGAGCTCTGATGCAACCGAGGTGTCAATTTTGCTTTCCAGGATTGCGCACAAATCTTGCATAGAGACTTGATCTCGAGGCCTCAGATGGATGCAAATTGAAACTACTTCGCATATCACCTTCAGGTCTTCTTCTCGGAAATGTTTCAGTGCAGGGTCGACAACAGAAGCCATCTCTTCAGGTTTATCAAGATAATCTCTAGCCTGTAAGCAAATTGAAAGATAACCGTTGAGGAACATGAAATAATGAGTTGTTTTTTAACTAAAGTTGTGACCTTTTTCACTTTAGGTATCAGTTTTACATACAGAAGTTACAAATTAAGTCATCATTACAAGTTAAAAGAAAGCTAAATTTCAAGTACAAATTTAGAGACGCAAGCACAAAGTTGTTAAAAGAAGCTAAATTTCAAGCTTAATATAAGATTATCAAACTACCCCTAATATCGAATTAATGCTTATTTAAGCACAATTATTACTTATAAATCGCACATCCAAACACTATTCGACTGGGGTTGTATCTATTTTACTTGAGGTACCACTTTGCTAGTTGTAATCCAACAACAAGAACAACAACACATGCACAAAGTTAAGTACTAAATGCAAGAAGAGTTTTCAGTTCTTACCCAATCCACCAAGCAACCTTTGTCTTTGCATAGTGGCGGCCGTCCGCTGATTATTTCTAAGAGAAGAACACCAAACGCGTAAATGTTACCTTGGATATCCAAATGTCGTCCTTCCAATGAACTTGGAAGAACACAAAGAGCACCCTCACTGCTAATACAACGCGAGTTATTTTCTGATCTTGTAAGAATTGATTTCCAACTTTCAAAATCAACGAGCTACAAGAACCAGGAAAACACAAGTCAATATCCTCTTACAATCCACTTGGCCTAACTGTGTAATAATAAA
Source organism: Chrysanthemum seticuspe (assembly GCA_019973895.1). NCBI lineage: Eukaryota > Viridiplantae > Streptophyta > Magnoliopsida > Asterales > Asteraceae > Chrysanthemum > Chrysanthemum seticuspe. The sequence continues at coordinate 138,707,381 of BPTQ01000008.1, forward strand.
CTAATCCTCAAACTTTCTTCCATTTGTCAGTTTACCCTTCAACATTTTTTGGCAGTATTATCCTTAACTTTCCTGTCGCATAATTTTCAACTTTTCATCCAGTGACACTTTATTTTTTTCATTTAACTATTTACCTTTCTAAATATATAAAAAAATTTATAATTCTAATAATGGCATCTGAAAAAAGAAATAACTAAAAAAATGGCAACTCAAAGAAAATTTGACCGACCAACCTGGTTATAAACAAAAACTTAAGGGACAAAAAAAGATGTGAAAAGAATGTTAAGGATAAAAACAATAACATAAACAGTTTAAGGGTAAACCGCCAAACAGATGAAAGTTTGAGGATGAAACCATTCATAAGTATTAAACTTGATAACAATAGTATATACCTTAGGTGAAAAATCTTCTGTGAGGTATACCGCACTAGAATTCAACTCGGAAATGGTAAATGGTGGTTCAATTTCCGTATGCAGATACTTTAGACCTTTTGCAATGCCTATAACAATCTTCATTCTTCTAGTCCAGCTTAGTTGACACCCTTCTTCATCTATAGTAAATTAAAAGGATAAAGCTTTAGCCAAATAACATTGCAAGTGGACAGAAGGGAGATGGATTCATGGAGAGTCGGACTTACAATGCAGGTGCTCGTATAACGTTCCGTTTGATGCATATTCAAAGACTAACATTCTTGTAAATGGAGCATTCTCTATACAATACCCCAACAGTTTCCCTGTGTTCTCATGATTTAACCTTGCTAAATCCGCCACCTGTATAAATTTGCAAAGTTTTAGCCAAAAAAAAAAAACAATGAGCTAAGTAAAAGGAGGCAACTTTGTTTAGTTCACCGAAAAATGGGTTTATTTGGGTTATAACTTATCTCCAACTTGTCAAATACATTATTTTAGCAAAAAAAAGAAATGGGTCAAAAGCTGTTCAAAGTGCAATTTAATGGCTACAAACCTCCTAAATATTTGTAATCACATTTAAATATATTAGAGATTTGTAAACCTTTCAATAGAAGTATTGACAAGTCTACCAGTCCAAACCCCTACTTTGCCACCTCTAAAAAGATTTTCGAATCTTGTTATTTGAGGTACCTCTTTTTGATAATAGAGTTCAAGATAGCCACTCCAATGCTCTTCTTTAATGCAGAGTGATATCACTGCGATTTCGGGCCCACCTTTCAGGTTTCCTTTGTAAACCAGACTATCCGATGAGGAACCGATAATGTTGCTAAAATCTTCACAGGCTACTTCCAGTTCAGGCCGATTGTATCTCATCACATCCTTCAACATATTAGGATCTGCATACAAACACCAAAAGACATAAATAAGAAAAAAACTATATTACTATGGGTGTAGTTTCATCAAGGGAACGCCCTCCTTACCAGCATAGAATGCCATATGGTCTTTATCGCTTGAAGATTTCTTCCATGGGATAATGATAGAAGACTTGTTTTTGCATCTGTGAGCAGTTGTGAGGATGGCAACAAGAAAGAGAGCACCAACCATTACTCCGGTTGTTACTTCTAGAGCTAAAAGCCAAGCTGGTTTTGAAGAAGATGACGGCTGATTGTGCCCATTTGTAGTAGGATGGCGCTTCGTCTCTCCGGTTTTAGGTTTAGTTGGTGGAGAACCAGCTGTACACAGGAAAAGTAATATTACCAAACTATTCCTAACTTTGGACAAGCACATGCAATACCATAACATAATATTCGAACGGACAGTAACAAATTATATCTAAAAAAAAATTCGACACTTCCCAATCCTGAGAATGCGCAAGAAAACTATTCTTGGCTTATTTTTGAAGCCCAAGATGCAAGGATTTGAAGAAACCCAAAGGAGTTAATGCAAAAAAAAGTAAAATAAAAAAAATAATAATAATAAAAAAAGTAAAATAAAAAATAAAATGAATTTTGAAAATAAATGTACATAAGTACATTTACTATGTACATTTACCCCCTAATGTTAAAAAATGTTATTAGTCTTCTGATTCTTTAAATAGCAATAGTCAATTCCATGACGCACATTCAAAAATACCCTTTGAAACATAAATTACAGACTTGCGAGAACATAAATATACTATAAATCATTCAACAAGCAAAAAAAAAATAAAAAAAAATACCGCATTGTTCGGGAGTTCGTTGTTTGATATCTTTAATTGGTAGGCAGTTCCCTTGAAAGCTCTTCCTGCACAGATAAATATAAGAATGAGCAAAGACAGATAGAGAGCATGCAATAGAGTTAATACACGAATAATGGATAGTTTATATATACCTAGGGAGGTAGCCCAGGCATTTAGGTATGCTTCCAACAAGGAAGTTGTACGAGAAATCTGCCACTTTCAAGGAAGACGAACGACAAAATCCCAATCTTGTCGCATTTGCAGCAAACCTAAACCGGCACAAGTGTCATATCAGATGTATATACTGGAATGGCTAATGGCTAATGAAAGCAACACTCCAGAAACTTGTAGTTGATCGAGTTTACTAAATGTAAATTCTAAATACGGCTTAAAGATTAGAGGTAGGTGGCAAGTCAGTGAGGCAGGTTGGGCAACGGGTAATTTGCGTTCGGGTCGAGTTGATCAACAACACTGTTAGACCAAACTTTGTAATTAATTAGCGTCTTTAACTTTATTGGAAAGACTATATTATTACCGTAAGAAAATACCTTTTTCAGTAAAAGGATTTAGCAGGTCGCATGCTTAAGCAATACACTTTGGGCAGGTTTCAACGTGTTCAATTTATTTCCCAAGTATTAGGCTATTTCTATTGAACTCAAATGACCCGTTACAAATCAAATAAAAAGTAAATATTTTTCTAGTTGGAATATTTGTTATAAAGTTCCAAGGACTTATCAAGGTTTCTAGACATTGTCATAATGATTAAATACTAATTTTAGAGTTGGGTATGGCATTTTAGTATGTTACCAATAATTTAAGATGGTAAAATGACTAATGGAGTAAAAGTCAAGTATACTAATCAAAAGAGGAAATTTCCAAATAAGGAAATCAGTGCTAAAATAGATCGGGAAGTATGGCATCGTGAAGGCACCAATAGAAAGAAATTATCTACTTACATTCCTTGCGTGTTGGAAACTAGACCCGTAGCATTGGCACCTGGAACACCTCCACGCAACTTATTTCTGTCCAACCGAAGCTCCTGAAGGTTCTTAAGGTTACCAAGCTCCGCAGGCAGTTGACCAGTCAACCCATTGGACTGCAGGTTTCTGAATCCACAGAAGCGAGCTTTACACGTAAGAGAAATTCTCACAAAAATTCAAAAAACTATCGTTGCTCACAATAATGAAATAAACTTACATTATAACGATGCTAACCAAATTCCCGATCTCATGAGGAATCGGTCCAGAAATCTGGTTCATCCCCAAATCTAGAATTTTCAGGTTCTTTAGCAATCCAATTTCTTTAGGTATTGAACCAATGAGTTTGTTGCCACGTAAAATCCTGCAAAGTTTAATCATATGTCCGAGTAGATATTGCCCTAAGTAACGAGCACTTGAAAAAGTCGAACGAAGGAATGTTCTTGACATACAGAGGAAAGTGGTAGAATACAATGGAGATTCTTGTAATATTTTTCGTTTTGACATAATGTATACTAATTTGAAACGTCCTAAAATGCACCGTTGTTTGAGTAACCAAGTTATGGATTTCTTTAACCTAACGATTTCTTGGACTTTTAAGATCTAAACCCCTACTTGGTCTAAAGACCTGGCTAAGGAGTACTCTAGCCCTTAAACCAATCGTAGCAATATTACATTCAAATAAAGTAATAACACTCGTTGCTATCAAAAAACTTAAAAACACTCTTAAAGAGAATGCACATTTCGAGCGAAGACAC
>BPTQ01000008.1:138716248-138768363 GCA_019973895.1 Chrysanthemum seticuspe
CTTATAACTATATAGCCCAAAAGCCCATTTTTTAGAAAAATACTTAGTCAGGCCCCTCCCAATCTAATACCAGTCCAACTTTTGTTTTGTTATTATTCACAAGAAGAAGACGAACAATTAAGGGTGTGTTTGTTTTAAAAAAAAAAGTCTTACTAGCCCTCTTACTCTTACCAGTAAGAGGAGGGCAGACGTTTTGCTTGTTTGTTTTTTTTCTTTTGAGTAAGACCCAGTTAGACATATAACATCTTACTCAGTAAGAGGTGGGAGACTTGTCTAACTGCCTCTTACTCGTTTTGTAAACTTTATATAATATATTTAATTGTTTATTAACTATGTTATATTTATGATAAAAAGTCTTGTTTCATATTTACATAAGTTACTTATTATCGCAATGCGTTGGTTTAATAAACAAATTGCAAAAACGAGCACTTAAAATCATTCGCGCACTTATACAAAAACAAACAACATTATTTCGTTCAGATTTAGACTTTCTAGCCACCTCTTACTAGTAAGATGTGGTAGTCAGATTCAGACCCAAATCATCTTAATGAAACAAACACACCCTAAGTGACTGACCAAGACCAACCATCATTCTCACAATTATCAAGACCAACCATATGCTCTTTATTATTTAGTTTTCCACTCTTTAGTAATTATCAAAATTAGTTATTTGGGTTTAGAATATTTGGGGGTAAATGAATTATGAATGAATCGAGTGTTTTTTTTGTGTGCAAATTAATGATCAATTGAATGCTAAATAAATGATAGTAACAATTAATTTCTTCATTACTTGTTTGCTTATTACTATTAGTTGTTATTTGTTAAGCTATAGTTTTCACTAATTGCCTAAATTCTAATAATTAATAAAGAACTAGTAATGTATGATTAGTTGTCAACTTGTAGTTTTATCAATGGTCATTTGTCAAAATTCTAATAAAAATCTAGTATGTATGATTACTTCATCACAGTTTGAGTGAATCATGTTTCACTGTGACAATTTGTTTTATACTTACATGTTCCTAAAGGCTAAAACTAACGTAGCAAGTTAGTACAGAGTAACAGATTACTTAAGTTATAAGATTTAAAAAAAAAAAATTATTATTGACTTGTTGATTACTTTTGTTACAGAACATCTATGTTTTTAGGTTGACTCATGAGAATGAAGAGAACAATAGACTCTTTTTTCAAGCCTATAAAAGATGTTGTTCATGAGCCCGAAACTCAAACTCAAAATCAAACTAATGGTGATAATATTATGGAAGAGGCGCCTAGAGCTAGAGTTGAACCAAAAACAAATACTACCTTGAATTTGGATGAGGTCACATTAGAATCTTTGATTCGTGATCCAGGCGTGCGACCTCCAATGTCGAGCTATCCAAGTAACCAACAAAATGAGATTAAACGACTTTATATTAGGTTGGGACCCTATCAACTTGTTAAAGCACATTATCCTCTTAGTCCTTGTGGTTTTCATAAGCGTAGTTTCCAAGCAGTGTGGTTTAAAAGATTCTGGTGGGTGGAATATTCTGATAAGAAAGATGCTGCATTTTGTTTTCCGTGTTATCTTTTTGGTAGGAAGCCTATTGTATACATTTACTGCTAAAGGTTTTAGTAGTTGGCGAAAGGTTAATAGTGGCAAAGATTGTCTTTTCGTCAGTCATGAAGGTAAGACTCCTGCCTCGGCTCATAATTTTTCTGTAAGATGTTATGAAGATTTGAAAAACAAAGTTTGTCACATAGAGAATGTGATAGATAAACAAATGGAACAAGAAATAATAGACAACAGGCTACGACTCAAAGTAACTATTGACTCTACTAAGTGGCTTACGTTAGAGACATGTCCTTTAAGGGGCGGCGATGAACGACCCACTTCATTAAATCAAGGAAATTATCTCGAATTGGTAAAAATTCTTGCTTAACAAGGATGTCGCTAGAGTTGTGTTAGAAAAGGCACCTCAAAATGGCAAGTATACTTCACCGGATATTCAAAAAGAAGTATTGCAAATGTTTGCTATGAAGGTACAAGAAACCATTCGAGATGAGATTGGGAAGGCAAAGTTTTGTTTAATAGTAGATGAATCTCAAGATGAATCCAATAAAGAGCAAATGGCTATTGTGGTGAGATTTGTGGACCGAAATGGGTACATCAAAGAAAGGTTTTTGGACTTGGTTCATGTTAAAGATACGAATGCATTGACTTTAAAAAATGAGATATTATCTTCTTTATCTCATCTTAAACTTGATGTTCAAGATATTCGAGGTCAAGGTTATGACGGAGCTAGTAATATGTGTGGAGAATGGAATGGGCTAAAAGCATTGATTTTGAACGAATGTCCGTATGCTTATTATGTACATTGCTTCGCTCATCAGTTGCAACTAGCTCTTGTTGCGGCATCTAAAGATGTTTAAGAAGTGCATACATTTTTTAAGCATTTGAGCTTTATTGTTAATGTGATAGGTTCTTCAACTAAGCGTAATGATCAATTACAAGATGCTCAACTTACGGAAATTTCACATCTAGCTGAAATAGGAGAACTTGAGGGTGGAAGAGGAGCTAATCAAATGCAAAACATTCAAAGGCCTGGAGATACAAGATGGAGTTCACACTTCAAATCCATTTGTAGTTTGATGAGATTGTTTGGTCCAACTCGTGTGGTATTGAATGACATTTGTCTTGGACGGTCTACTGCTTCTCAAAAAGGTGACGCTAAATATGATCTTACACACTTATTATCATTTGATTTTATTCTTGTTTTGCATCTTATGAAAAAAACAGTGGAGATTAAGGACAAGCTTTGCAAATTTTTGCATAAGTCTCAAGATATTGTCAATGCACTGACGTTGGTCTCCACTACAAAGATATTAATTCAAAAACTAAGGGATGATGGATGGCAGTCACTTCTAGATCAAGTAGTTTGTTTTTGTGATAAATATAGCATCCCAGTTCCTGATATGAGTGCGACTTACAGAGATATAGTTCAGTCTCATCATAAGAAAGATGATGTGACTGTAGAGCATCATTATCGGGTTGATGTGTTTATTGTTGCTATTGATAGTCAATTGCAAAATAATAGATTTAGTGAATCCGTTTTAGAGCTTCTTCGTTTTAGTGTTACTTTGGATCCAAAGAAACCTTTCAATGCCGATGACATATGTAAATTGGTTACGAAGTACTATCCTTTGGATTTTACCGAACAAGAGAGAATTGAGCTCAAACTTGAGTTGCAACATTTTGAGCTACATAGTGATCCAGAATTGAAGAATGTTAGTTCACTTTCAGCGTTGTGTAAAGGATTGCAGAAAATTGAGAAGTCGGAAATGTATCCTCTTATTGATAGATTGATTCGTCTCATTTTAACTCTCCATGTCTCAATTGCGACATCTGAAAGAGCTTTTTCAAAGATGAAACTTGTGAAAATAAGACTTCGTAGTACCATGAGTGATGACTTCCTTAAGAGTAGCTTGATTCTTAGCATTGAAAGGGAGATTGTTGGTACCCTTTGTATTGAGAAAATAATAGACGATTTCTACTCCAAATCACAACGACGTGTCCAGATGATGAAGAAGCGCAAGGTACAATTTCTTGTTACTTTTAAAGATTATTATTTATCAATAACATACGGTTTATGCTTTTATATAATGACTATTTTGCGTCACTTGCAGGTTACTTCATGACAAAGGATTGAAGCTCAAGTGCGCAAGGTTATTAGAAGTCTTGTTTAGTTCATGACAATGAAGTAAATCTCGAGTGCTCAGGTCAATAGAATTCACATGTTTATTGATTATGTCTTTTGTACTAGTTAACTTAGTCTAAAGATACAAGTTTCTTTTGTACCAATTAATTTAGTTTAAGTTACAAGTTTCTTTTGTACCAGTTAGTTTAGTCTAAAGATGTAAGTTCTTCATCTATTTTTCTATATTATCATGTTTTGTACGTTTTTCTTCAAACAATGTCGCGATTATTTGAAAAAAAAAAAAAGATTGGCCTTCCTTAACTTAAAATCATGGCTCCGCCTCTGACCTAAGGTATGTGTTTGTTATACGGCCTAAACCAATATTCAGTGATACAGAGCATAGTCAATTATTTCTTAATACTCAAAAAGATTCAATTGAAAGTTTTCTATTTAAGTATTGTTTGTAGAGAAAAGACTTTGGGGTGGGGTTTGGAGTGCCTTAACAGGTTTTTAATCTTCACTTGCTTATCATTGCATATTGATTAATGTATAATCATTATCGCAAAATAATAAAATAATGTATAAAATAATCATTAGTATATGTTACTAAAATAATTAACAAAACTAAATAGTTAAGAAAACTAAATAATTAACTGGTATTGCATCAATATATCTATTTGAAAAAATTGAACCACATAGATTTAGTACAAAAACACTTATTAAAGATTTCATCATTGCTACAGAGCTTAAGCTTGTGAAGCCTTCAATGATTACTTGATCAAATTGTCAAAGGGGCGGTTCAATGAATTCTCATGATCTTATAAAATAAATTTTTAAGCCAGTAATCTAAGTTTATTACCTACTTCATTCACCAATCTAGGTTACTCGTAATAAGAGAACACTATAACCAATTTTTCTATCAACTTAATATAACAAAACAACCAATTTTATCATCAAAATATATCATACTTAAATAAAATAAACCCCACAAAAACTATTTAATCACACACACAAAACAAACTTCTCACAACTCAGTCGTCTGCACGACTGAGTCTTGCTTTTTTACCATAAAAAACATGTGCTAAGAAGGGACCGTAACAAAAAGGACGTTTCCTCCTTGGGTCGAAGACGCGTGCAAAAGGCCTTATTATGTATGGTCTTATATAAACACAAACATCCAACCATGATTCTTAATAAAATTTGAATTGTAGATTTATAAGAAAAAAATTAGCTTAAGTTAAAATAATATATTTGGTTTGACAATTTGGAGTCGACCAAATTTACTAGGCTTCTTTACAAATTGGCCCCAACTGTTTTGGTTTTATTACATTCATGGGTTGGACCCAAATTAAAAACCAAGCGTAGTACGATACATATATGTCATAATACATATGAAGCCAAAAAAACCCAAAACCAAATAACGTAAAAAGACATGAATACACTATAAAATTGACCCTAAAAAACATTTTAAGAATGAAACCATGGGATTCAAACTAACGTCCTTTCGGATTAGTTATTAAAGAAATATGTCTACATCTATGTTCTAACGTTGATCTTTTATAAAATTATAATAGATTATTTGTCTTGATCAAAATGACCATATTCACAATACAAAATAATGGCCATGCCGGACCTTTTTGTTTTAGATGTTCTCGAATTGACCAGTTGAATAGAAAATTGTCAAATTTGTTCCTATCAGCTACTCCGTAATTTGTTTTTATTAGACTAGTTGCAAACTTGCAATAGACACCTTTAACACCATTCTTTTTTATTAGACTAGTTGCAAACTTGCAATAGACACCTTTATCACCATTCTTTCACATTTCAGTTTAGCGTCACATCACCATTTAGCACATTATTATTTCTTTCAGGTGTAATAGTCAACACTCCTCTCATATCTTAAACATACCTCATAAAATATCTTACATACACTCACAAATCAAATAAACAATAAATAAAAACATCAATTTTGCACAAATGCCGAGATGTAAGCCAGGTCTGTCTCATTTTTCTCTTGCCTCACACGTGAGGGTAAGTGTATGCAATAGGGGTGGCGCGTGAATGTGGGTGTGAGTCTCACACCCACTGCATCCAGTCTTATGTCAAATCATGTATTGTTAGTGTGTGCATTATATACCTTTCTTATAATGTACCGATCTCTTAGGATCATTGCTAATGCATTGCTGCTTAAGCAAATATCACAATTCTAAATTTTCTCATATTGGTTGATGAGTTTTTTTATCCTTTTGTAGCTTAGTCGTATTCGTAAGATGCATTTTAACTAAGTAGTTGTGAGTAGTGATGTAAGTGAGTCAAGCCAAACTCAAGCTTGACAAGGCCTAAGCTCGGCTCGAAAATAATAAGGTAGACTCGATAGCTCGAAGAGCTTTAGTTATTCAAGTTGAAGCTCGACTCGAGTAATATTCGAAAAAGGCTAGAGTTCAGCTCGAAGAGCTCGAATTTACACATAAATATTGTATTCGATAGCCAAAATCATCAATACACCACGCGATAAACTGAAAGGCAAAGAATTTATACAAAACATTCGAGATCATTAAGGTTTAAAAAGTCCTTCTACGATATAGATTTAATTATTATATTAATACTCACATTAGCCTTTAGGTGTTTATATACATATGTATAAGAAATATATATATGTACATGAAGGTTCGAGAAGCTCGATAAAAGCTTGAGCTTGGCTCATTATGCTTTTCGAGCTTGTTTATTGGGCTCGGGCTCGAAAGTCAAACTCAAGCCCGAGCTCGAGTTGCTTGATAAACGCTCGGGTTTTAACAGACTTATTTATATGAGTTCAAATCTCGTGTGACGTAATTGCGTGAGGTAGTTGATATGTATATATTAGAAGGTTATTAGCTTGCCTTACAAAGGATAATAAAATAAATGAATTAAATTTACCTATAATCAGTCCCGCAAAAGTTTGAATTTGCTGAGTGATACATAATTTAACATTTTTAATTTTTATATATACCTTGTTAATGTGACACGTCACAAGACTATATGCAGGATCATTCCAAAGAGGTAAACACGAGTACATGTACATGACCAATATATATTTGGTGAACATTTCCTTTTTAGGATCGAACGTGAAGTCGTGAAGTCAGTTTATGTATCTAGGAGGGTGAATTTTAGTTTATTTTGTTTGTTATTTTGAGGAATATGTAGGTGCTAAGATACTTTTAGTCGTTTAGATGAAGGAAGATGATTTGCACATATTTGGTTTTGATTTGCATTCTAATATACAATTAGTTAAAACAGAAATTATAAAAATAGTACAACTGTTTAATGCACAAATTAAAATGTGCCAATTAAAAAGTGAAGTGTCCAAATCGAACATATGACAATTAACATGTAGGGACATCACAAAAGCAACTTGAATGCATGATGGCGTGAGTTTATTATTATTATTATTATTATTATTATTATTATTATTGTTCGATAACTACAGCTGAACATAGCCATTTTTGTTAGATCTTAGTTAATTATAAATTTATAGATTGGCGGATAACATAGGAATGCCGAGATAGGTATGCAAATATGTAAGTGCAGATATAACATTAAAGTACATATTAGTGTAGTTTTATAGTTGTCTTGCTCATTAAGCTTGTGGTTGTTTTATCTTCATGCATATTCAGAACTTGAGCCACGGGTCTTGTACTTAGCACCTTCGGATGAATGATGGAAATGTCTCTTGGGGCAGCTGGATTTAAGAGAAATCCTTCAAGAAATATTGTTTTGATGTTCCAGAATTTGCAACTTGTTTTAGAATTTGTAACTTTTTCCAGGAAATACATACTTAATGTACCAGATAATGGTGTATAAATTTGGGTTATGCGTGTTTGAAATTATACAACACTTTTATGTAATTTTGGATTTTTTATTCCAGAAATCGTTAAAAGAGCTAACTACTTAAATCATCCTTGTGGTTTTCCGGGTTTCACATGTATAGTCCATATGTTTTTTAAGCAGGTCATATCCTTGTGGTTTTTGAATATTACGATTCCTGTCCAATTTTCTAACCAATTCCAAATGAACGTTAAAAGGGCCCTAGCTTGATATAGATACACTAACGTGAGGGCTAACATTGTAATTTGAGTTTTCCTTCTCATTTCCTAGGTATATGTGATTTCCCTCTATTTTGCCATTTATATTGACTTTGAAACAAAAAATAACACATAAACTTTCCACCTTATCACTCACGCACATCATGGTTCATTGTCCTACATGTCAGGCTCGTTCGATTGTTCACACATCATGGACTGCTACGAATCCGGGGAGGAGATTCTGTTGTTGTTCTGTAAGTTATGTATTTATTTATTTGATTATTTCATTGTTTAATTTTTAATAGGTTTTGCTAATTTGACCTAAAATCATACTTGTAGGTAAGTTGTGGCTTTATAGATTGGTATGACCAACCAATGTGTCCAAGAGCCATTCAAATTATACACGGATTATTGCGTTCTATGAATGATCTCAGACCAACAATGAATTAACAAGCAATACAAGCTAGAAGATTGAAGCTAATTTAGATAAAATAGGAGCACCAAATAAGACCACCATCACTACATAACCTTTTCCTTACCCTTGTTCTTTCCAGCCGTATGTGCAGCATCAATAGGTTGTCTTGATGATCTTGTATTGGCAGATGGTGAATCCCTTATGACAATACCTTGTGATGGTCTCGCAGGTGGTGAATTTGGAGCATGCTGAGTACTTGATTTGTCTTTTCCTACACTAGGTTTTGCTCCCATCTTTTGACCTTTATATGACCTTCTTATGTCATAGTTTGTTGCATAACAAACATCTAACAGTCTTTCCAACCCTACTTAACTTTCCACCCTTTGTCACCATTTCTTCTACTTCAATTGCACTCTTCTTCCTCTTTTTTGGTGGTGTGCCTACTTGAGAGTGATGTGCAGGTGGAAGTAATGTTTATGAAGCCTTATACTTGGGCCAATACTCTTGTCTATGGACTGGATCAATTTTAAGCTATACATCTTTTTCCATGTTCTTAGCCAATAGAAATAGTGAACCCATTCTTTTGGTAAACCAATTTCCATGCCATTGTTCCCCATATCATTAATAGTTGCACAACAAGCCTACAAGGCATTCCTATGAACTCCCATCTCCTGCATGAACACACCTTATCCCTCATAGTGACCACACACTAATCTCCCTAAGATGCACTCACTTGATATTTATCTTCTCCATTCTAAACAACCTAATGACTGATGCATAAACAAATAAAAAGTACATGAATAAGTGTTTGAACTTTGAATTTATAGATAAAAAGATACATGAATAGACAAATAAACAGAACCTTATATTGACCAGCTTCATCCTTGATAACCTTGAATAGTTTGCTTGCATTGGAGGTAATAGGTCCATCACACTTGACAATCACCTTTTGCACATTCACAATTTTCTTCATAAAGAATTCCATAATGTACTCTAAGCAAGTGATTATTGGCTTATCTCTTCCATCTAAGCAATTGTCTATTTGCTACCTCACACACATTGTTCAAAAGCACATCACAATGTACTTTCCCTGAAATAATATTAACATTTTGATTCAGTCTATTAAAAGTCCTACATATAATTAAACATGCAAACTTTATAAATTAAACTTACCAGAGAAGTGTAACCTAGACTAGTGCACTGATGGAATTTTATTCAACTATATATAAGCATCTTTACAAATCCCTTTTAGCTCTTCCATATGCTTGTTAAAAGCTGGAATTATTGTTGCAGTAGCATATTTCCATAAAGAATCTTTATATAATTGACTCTCCAAAGCAAGTTTCATATTGTCATAGATATCCTTTAAGCAATATCTATGCTCAACACTAGGAAACATGGCTTCTATAAATGGTATTATCCCCTATAAAAAGGAGTGTAACATATAAGAAACAAATTAATGTATATAATTAAGCAGATAAGTAACATATAATCAATAGAAATGTAACACATACCTTTTTTCCTATTTGATATGAAGGTGAAATTTGAATCAACCTGCAAGTCCAAATCATCGCCCCTAAGTAATCTAGAAATCACATCCAAGATTCTTTTGTTTCAACTTTCACAACAGCATAAGTCACTGGATAAGTTCCATTGTTAGGATCAACACCCACTGTAGTTAAGATTTGTTTATGCCAAGGTCCATACATAAAACATCCATCTAGACCTAACAGTTCTCTGTTTCCAGCCTTAAACCCTTTCTTCAAGTATGGGTGAAGTTCCACAATGTCGCTATAGTTGCTTATACTCCAGATGGGTTGAGATTGATTGCTTCTAAAATTGGTATTCCTATGATGCTTGATTCTTATACTAATACCATGTGTTTGGAATCATGGGCACGTAGTAGTTATACGAGAGCTTTGATTGAAATATGTTAATACAAATAAACCGTAAAAACGTTTATTAATATTTTGCTATCTCTTTGTGTTTTGTTGATAACAAATATAATGTTATCTTAAGTATAATTATAAGGATACATGTTATTTTTGTAAAGCATTTACATATAGCCATTTAAATACAAAAATGTAGTAATCAAGCATTCGTTGTAATAGTTTATTAGGATGGGTAAAAACCATTTCCCATGGACCATAACCCATGGATCTTAACCCATACCCAAGTTGGCTAGATACAATGTATACTTAGATACATTGAATCTAAAGAAAACCCATGGACCAACCCATAACCCATGACCCATAACCAAAAAACCCATGGGCAAAGAGGAGCGTTCCACGGATCCCTAGGATTACACTAGACGGATCCCAAGTGGAAGGGATCCGTGGGATCCGGGGAACAGTGAAGATTTTTGCCTATAAATAGAGAGCCATTTCTTCATTCTAACTCACCCCTCTTCTTACTAAATCTCTCAAACACTCTCATTCTCTTCTAACATATAGATCACTTGATCTAGAGAGTTGTTATTCTTTCTTTCTAATGTGATCCTCATATAGGTCCTTCTCTAAGGCGAGATCACGAGCATTCTACAAGTCATCCAAGCAAGGGGTCCTTGATTGATTTGTCACTCCACAAGATTTATGTAGCGAAGATCTTGTATTTGATATTTCATATATTTGTTGTGTAATAGTCGTGTTGGTTTGGTCCACCGTGTTACGGACTCGGTATCTAGCTTTGTACCGGAAAAAGTGTAAGCAACGTTGTGAAGGCTTCTCCGCCAAGTGAAAGAGTTTGTTGACATAGTGCTTGAACTCTCGAGTATGTGACTCAGGGAGTGCAGTAGGGCAAGGAAGGTGTCCTTGTAGCCGAACCACTATACATCGGTTGTGTCTTTTCTTTCCATTCGCTTTACTTTATTTACTTGCTTTATCATTAGATCTATACTTTCTCTACATCCATAAGATCTCACATATTAACGAATCTAAAGTTTTTAAAACTAATGTAAAATCGGAAAAACTATTCAACCTCCCCCCTTCTAGTTTTCCACAATTGGCATCAAGAGCTAAGTTTATAAAAGTTTTAAAGTAAAATTGTATTTTAAAAACTTTTCGATCACTATGGGTTCTGAAAATTATAAGGAAGGGCAATCTATGCAACGACCACCACTACTTGAAACTAATGGTTTTATATATTGGAAAAATAGATTCGAAACATATGTGAAATCTAAAGATATTGATCTTTGGTACATTATTGTTGAAGGCGATTTTGAGGCTACCTCAAAAGATGATAAAGGAAATGTAGTTAACATACCTCATGATAAACTAAATGACGAATTAAAGAAAAAGCTTTCTAAAAATAGTGAAGCAAAAATGGTTTTATATAATACTTTACCGAAAAAGGAATTCGAAAGAATTTCTATGCTTAAAACCTCTAAAGAAATTTGGACTTCTTTAGTTGTAACTCATCAAGGCAACCAACAAGTTAAAAATAATAAAATTGATTTATTTGTTCAACAATATGAACAATTTTCAATATCGGATGAGGAAACTATAGATCATTCATTTGCTAACTTTAATACTATTATTACATCTTTACAAGCACTTGATGAATCTTTTTCTAGCCGTAACCATGTTAGGAGATATCTAAGGGCACTTCCATCGAAGTGGAGATCCAAGGTGACGACGATCGAAGAGTCAAAAGATTTGACAATCCTCACCCTTGATGAACTCATAGGCAGCCTAAAAGTCTACGAGCTTGTCCTTGCCAAAGACTCCGAAGCCTCAAAGGTAAAAGAGAAACACAAATATCTTGCTCTTAAAGCCAAAAAGGCTTCAAGCGATGAAGAGAACTCCTCTTCGAGTAGTGACGACGAGGAGTACGCTATGGCGGTAAGGGACTTTAAAAAGTTCTTTAGAAGATAGGGAAGATACGTCAAACAACCATATGACGATAAGAAAGGCTTTCGGAAAAGCAAAGAGGACGAGAAGCCAAAGGATGATCGTACTTGCTTTAAATGTGGGGACCCAAACCACTTTATTAGTAAGTGTCCCAAACGGGATGATCAAAAGGCGTTCGTGAGCGGCACGTGGGGAATGAGCGACGAGGAGGACGAAGAAATTTTTCTCATGGCAAATGACGAGGTATGTCACGAATACTATAGTAGTTCATCACTTGATGACGACTCTTTGCATAATGAATATGACAAACTATGCAACATTTGCTTAAAACTAATTAACAAAAATAAGCTTTTAAAGAGTCAAAACCAACGTTTAGATAAAGAAGTCATAGAATTAAAAGCAAAACTAAAACGTTTAGAAAAGGGTAAAATAGCAAGTGGTGAATGTGAACTTTGCGTTCAACTTCAAACACTAGTTGATCATCTAGATTCTAAAATTGCTAGAATGAGTACGAACACCTTAGATACAATACTAGATGGTGTTAAAACCGGTAACAACCAAAAAGGCTTAGGTATTCAACAACTTGATCCATCAACTAGTGAAAGTAAAGAAACAACTGATTTTGGTTTCTAGAACTGATTTTGTTATCTTTAATAGGAAGAAACCAACTCACGTCACCACTAGACAACCACCTCCAAAATATAATCCTACTTTTGCAAGAAACAAAGCTCCATCTTTTTCAAAACCTAATTCATTTAGGAGACCTAATAACGTTTACCCGAAAAGTAATCATCAAATGGGATGGAACCCAAATATGCAAAATGGCTTTCCCTTTCAAAACTTTGCTCCATGGAATGCATACTCACCTTATCCATACATGTCTAACATGAATGGAATGTTTAACACTAATGGACCCATGAACAAATGGGGACCAAACTTTTGAGTTTATTATTGTTTTAGGTGTGCTTAAAGGTCGACCTAGACCCCGATGAATGGGTCAAGGATAGCGGGTGCACGAGGCACATGACCGTAAATAGGGATCTATTCTCCACATATGAATCCATAAATGGAGGTAATGTGGTGTTTGGAAATAGCAAAAGTAGAATCATCGGTAAAGGTTATTCGCCAAATAGCAAAGCTTACGTCATATTAAATAAAGAAACAATGAAGGTAGAAGAGTCATCAAATATAAAATTTGATGAAAGTCCACCCAAACCCTCTCCACCTCTTGTCGATGGCGAGATCATAGAAAGTGATGCTATAGTAATAAAGAAAAAGATAAATGAAGAAGAAGAACCTTTAAATGATGAAATCATAAACATTAAAGAGTCCAAAGATCACCCCGTAGATAAAGTTATAGGAAAGCTAAACGAACGAACATTAAGGTCTCAAGTTCAAAATCAAAGTAGCTTGTTTTGTTTCGTTTCAACCATAGAACCTAGGAATACACAAGAAGCCATAAAAGATGAGAGTTGGGTAATGGCTATGCAAGAAGAACTAAATCAATTCGTTTCTAATGATGTTTGGACGCTTGTCCCTCCACCTAGTAATCAAACCATAATAGGAACCAAATGGGTTTATAAAAACAAATTAGATGCAAACGGAGTAGTGTCTAGGAACAAGGCTAGACTCGTTGCCCAAGGGTATAACCAACAAGAAGGAATAGACTTTGATGAGACCTATGCCCCCGTGGCTAGATTAGAGTCTATAAGAATACTTCTTGCGTATGCTTGTGCTAATGATCTAAAGCTTTATCAAATGGATGTCAAAAGCGCTTTTCTAAATGGTTTCATTAATGAAGAAGTATACATAGCTCAACCTCCGGGCTTCATCGATTTTGAAAAACCCAAACATGTTGATGTGCTACGTGTGTACAAGTTTTAAATTTATAAAAGGTGAATTACCAATATTACCAATAACACATACGAGCAAGTATACTCGTCCGTTATAGCAAGATTATAAAGGTAAGTCGGGATCGTTCGCAGGGATTTGAGTGAATCTAAACACAAGTTTTAATCAACAGAGTCTATCCAAAACATATAACAAAGAAAATAGATATAATGAAATTCAGATGATTAAAAACTACACTTGCTTAAACTAGTTTCATATCATAGATTAATGTGATTGTGTTAACCTCTTAACATGTTGGTTATGATAATTAGTTGTAAGACTAATCTATTGTTTTTACAAGTTAAACCTTTGTCAAGATTTTAGTTCATAAAAACAAGCATTACGTTTAACCAATCAATTCAAGATCAATTCAAGTTTCATAAGTCTACATAAACTTAAACACAAAAACATCCACTTGTTTCATCAAATTGCTTAAGAAATGGTAAATACAAAAGGTAACCGATCATAGACAAAAGTCTACAATTGATTCTCAACAACTAATCTTACGACCTTTTAGATGTTTCCAACCAATCCAATTTGACAATCAAAAAGTGTTTCTATTACAACCACACCTTAGTTCCTTTGTATAATCAAGAATAATGGGTAAAAACAATCATCCATAGACAAAATGATTATGACTAATTGAATAACAATAAGTTCTTTCGACCTCTACGATTACTATCAACTAATCAAACTTGATTAACAAATGTCACTACGAAACTTTAGCACAATTGGATCTTAGAATCAACTTGAAATTGAATTAAAACATGTTAACACAATCACTAACTAATCATATGATAATCAACATCATTTAAGCAAGTGTATAAAGAGACTAGCCACTCATAGCAAACATGAACATAAACTCAGAACTTCGAACATTAGAAAACATGATTTAAAAGTCTTACAATGCTTGGAATAAGATTACAAATGGTGAAGTAATGATTCCCAAAGTATTGGGGTAGACTTCTTGGTGATTTGGCCTCCAAATGTGGAACTTCTGGAACTCCAAACTTTCCTGGACTTCTAAGGATGAATTTGAGAGCTTAAAGCTTTGTTTGATGAGTAGAGAGATTTGTAGTTTAAGTGTGTGTCTCATATGCTCACAAATGGCCTCTATTTATACTAATTCCAAAGCCTAGGGTATTAATTGCTGAACTTGGCCTCCAAGGAGTAAGGAAGGGACTAGAATACACCAAGAGAAGGACCTAGAATCATTTGGATGCAAAGGGGAAACTTAGTGATGAAGATTTGGCAGATGCAGCTTCTCCAACCGGATCGGTTATATGACCAACCGATCTGGTTGGTCTTCTACAAAAGGGGCCAACCGTTCCGGTTGCGGGTGGCGACCGAACGGTTGGTGAAGGCATATTGGCGTTTCTGGTCATATTCCAACCAATCCGGTTGCACTTGCAACCGATCCGGTTGGATTTCCTGAGTTACGGAAACTTGATCTTTTCTTTCTTTATCTTGTAGAACTTGGTTCTTCAATCACTATGGTCTTCAAAAGTCCTTGAGATACTGATTTATGCCTCACTGAAACGGGAATCTTCCATTTGCTCAACATTTCTTTACTTTCCTTCCATTTCCCTGCACTTGGTTATAAACACTAGACAAACATCTTTTGATGCGTTTAAGCACTATAATTACGCAAATATAACCAAATAACATATACAAAAGCACACATAACGCTACTAGAAACATGCACAATCTGAGCGTTATCAAATTCCCCCACACTTAAACTTTGATTGCCCCCAAGCAAATCTAGGAAAAACATCCACTGGTACAAGATCGTGATTATGAAAAATGTGATGCAAATCAACCAAGTATAAAAACGAGAGAAGATTCATCAATTATGCTTTATCAAGGTGAAACATCAAGATGTTTGACAATATCCAATGATTTTCTTGCATGATTAACATTTCAAAACACCTCACGAAAAAGGAACGAAATATAATTCACTCAATCACTCATTTTAGTGGAGTAACAAGATAAATCACACTCATTGCTCAGTCATGATTAGATTATTACCATAAGCTTGTACAAGAAACAAAACTCCACTGACATGGCGTGAGCACCAAGTAAAAACATCTAAAGAGGACTTTTATTCGGGTTATAATGATATGGCTTAGGGTCAAGGGTATGGATAAGGCATGGAAATGTTTATGAAATTGGTGTAAAAATAAAAATAAAATCAAGTCTAATACCCGTATTGCTAGCTACCAAACATTCCACGAACCAATAGATGATTATAGCTTCAATTTCTTCTTTTCCGCTTTCCACAGCTTTTTGCTTTGCCATGACAATTGTTCTTTGATCATAGCACATTGGCTATTATTTTCATACTTTCAACACATTTTTTTTGAACTCATGGCTCACAGGATGTGGTACTCATAATCATTTGAACAATCTTCACTTTCCAGGCGACTAGCAACCAACCGTTTAGACATTGATACGGGTTAGGCTAAGGTTTAAAGGTGTAAAATATTTTTTTATTTTCTGGGTGAAGCAAAAATGAAAAGGATGGCTCAGAGGGTGTAACTAGGGGTATCTAGTGCTAAAAATGAGCACTACAAATGGGTCCATGTGGGTGGTTAACTAACCAATGTGGTTAGCTAATATATCATTAGATGTAAAATGGAAGGCCATTTGGGTTAAATCCTAAGGTGCCTCTTTATCACACGAATTCACTTATATCGCACGAATGCAATCTCAGTGCGGTCTGGTAATGATTTACAAGTACAAGTTCTAGAATAAATAAAATCACCGGCACACTCATAGCAAAAGATTCAAGCATAAAAGATGTATGCTATTTATGAAATAGGCTCAAATCCTCACAATTTAGTGAAAAAGGGGTATAATATGTGCTAGCAAATGTTTATCAATCTCAGAATGGATTGCAATAGTAATCGGAACACATCTCGAAGTTTCAAATATTACCAGTTTTTACCAGTGGTTTGATCCAATTATTCTAATAGATAATCCTAAAATTATGAAAACAACTAGATCACAAGGGCAAACAAAATTTAAAATTTAAGCATGAAAACTCTAATTTTCCTATTCACCCCCCCACACTTAAGTTAGACATTGTCCTCAATGTGAAAAACGAACTTCAAAGCATAGAAATAGGGAAAATAGAGATGAAACCAGATATGTCAACGAGTTTATCAGCTTAAAATTCTTTTCTTCATTCCTAGCATCCATTGGAGAAATCATTACCTGCACAAAATCTTATAAACAAACAAAAGGTTTTATTAAAAGGTGGCACCCCCCCACACTTAAGTTCAACCAAAGGTTTAAACTTTGGGGAGTGACCACAGAAAATCAAATCTGAAACACACGGGTTGCTTCCCGAGAAGCGCTTGTTTTATTACCGAGTCATCATCCTGACTCAAATCTTCCCGAATTCACTTGGCCACAAGAGCAGCCTTGAACATTTTGAAAAGTTCAGGGATGTACATGAATTCTTCACCAGTAGCTTCAATATCGTCCCAGACGAACTCAGCAGATGGTTTCCAAGGAACAATTTGTGGGATTCTTCCTGGAAATGGTGCTACAAAGGTGATAGTTTCAAATTCATTTTCAGGGGAAATTGTTGCAACTGAAACTTCATTCGTTTGCTCCTTGTCATAATATAACTTGATTCGGTGCCCATTAACAATGAAACTTCCACCCTGTTTGTCATAGAGTTCGACATACCCGGATGGATATCCATGTTTAACGATATATGGTCCAAACCATTTTGGTTGTAATTTAAGAGCTTTGAATTTGAATTTCATGTTAAAAAGTAGAACTTTATCTCCGACTTTGAATTCTTTTCGAACTCGTAGATTTTTATCGTGGTAAGCTTTTGTTCTAGCTTTATATAGTTTGGAATTTTCATAAGCTCGGAGTCTTAATTCATCGAGTTCGTGCAATTGAAGGAATCTCTTTTCTCCAGCTATTTTGAGATCGGTGTTACAGTTTCTGAGAGCCCAGTAAGCACGATGTTCAACTTCGAACGGCAAGTGACAAGTCTTTCCATACAAGAGTCTGTAAGGAGTTGTGCCAATTGGAGTTTTATAAGCCGTACAAAATGCCCACAGAGCATCGTCAAGTTTCTTTGCCCACACTGAAGGATTGTCCTTCACTGTTTTTTCAAGTATTCTTTTGAGAGCTCTGTTGGTATTTTCAACTTGACCACTGGTTTGTGGATGATAGGCCGTCGCGAATAAGTGATGAACTCCATATCTTTTCATGGTTTTCTCCATTTGTTGGTTACAGAAATGAGTTCCTCGGTCGCTTATCAAGGCCTTGGGAATTCCATAATGAGCAAAAAGCTTTTTGAGGAAATTAACGACGACACGAGCATCGTTCGTTGGTAAAGCTTCAGCTTCTGCCCATTTGGACACATAATCTATAGCAACGAGAATGTATTCGAATTTGTGGGATTTAGAGAAAGGTCTCATGAAATCTATTCCCCAAATATCGAATATTTCACACACTTGAATGCTTGTTAATGGCATTTCATCTTTTCGAGAAAGATTGGTGGTCCTTTGGCAAGCGTCACAATTTTGAACAAGTGTGTGTGCTTCTTTGAATATTGTTGACCAATAGAATCCAGCATCAAAAACTTTTTTAGCTATGGTGGAAGGACCATAATGTCCCCCAGTTGGGCCATGATGACATTCGTCAAGAATCTTGCGGGTTTCGGAACCAGAAACACATCTTCGGATCATTCCGTCAGGACACATTTTGAAAAGATATGGCTCTTCCCAAAAATAGTATTTAAGTTCCGAAAAGAATTTGCTTCTTTGAGCATGAGTTAGACCTTTTCTGAGAATTCCTCCTGCGAGGTAGTTCACAAAGTCAGCAAACCAAGGATCGTCAGTTCTATCGATGGTCATGAGAGTTTCATCGGGAAAATAATCATCGATTTCCTCTTCTTTTAACTCCTCAAGATCAGGGTTTTCAAGACGAGATAAGTGATCAGCAGCAAGATTTTCTGCTCCTTTCTTATCTTTGATTTCGATGTCAAATTCTTGGAGTAGCAAAATCTATCGAATAAGACGTGGTTTAGCATCTTGCTTGGTGAACAGATACTTGAGCGCTGAATGATCGGTGAAAACGACTGTTTTTGAGAGCACGAGGTAGGATCGGAATTTGTCGAATGCAAAAACGACGACCAGTAATTCTTTTTCGGTGACGGTATAATTTTGCTGAGCACTATTCAGTGTCTTGCTAGCTAAATATATAGGCCAAAAGTGTTTTCCTTCACTTTGGCCTAAGACGGCTCCAACAACAAAATCGCTTGCGTCGCACATAAGTTCGAAGGGTAGTGACCAATTAGGTGAAACCATGATCGGAGCACTAGTTAGTTGAGATTTCAATGTTTCGAAAGCTTTTATGCAATCAGCATTGAAGTCAAAGATAGATTCTTTCTCAAGAAGTTTTATCATCGGACGAGATATTTTTGAAAAATCTTTGATGAATCGGCGGTAAAAACCAGCATGTCCTAAAAAACTTCTAACGGCTTTGACGTTAGTTGGTGGTGGAAGTTTCGAGATGACATCAACCTTTGCTTTGTCTACTTCCATTCCTGCACTGGAGATTTTGTGGCCAAGCACAATTCCTTCGGTTACCATAAAGTGACATTTTTCCCAGTTAAGGACAAGATGCGCAGCTTCGCATCTTTCGAGCATTTTATCGAGATTAGAAAGACAAGCTTCAAACGAGTCTCCAAAGACTGAAAATTCATCCATGAAAACTTCCATGGAGGTTTCTAGCATGTCTTGGAATATGGCGATCATACACCTTTGAAAAGTCGCAGGTGCATTGCAAAGACCAAAAGGCATACGCCGATATGCGTAGGTTCCAAAAGGACAAGTGAAAGTGGTCTTTTCTTGATCGTTAGGATCGATAGGAATTTGGAAATATCCTGAAAATCCGTCGAGGAAACAAAAGAATTTATTTCCTGCCAGTCTTTCAAGCATTTGATCCATGAACGGGAGTGGAAAGTGATCTTTTCTGGTGGCTTTGTTTAACTTACGATAGTCAATATAAATGCGCCAGCCAGTGACAGTTCTAGTTGGAACTAGTTCATTTCGTTCATTAGTCACAACCCTCATTCCTCCTTTCTTTGGAACACAGTGAACAGGACTTACCCAAGGGCTATCCTCAATTGGGTAAATGATTCCAGCATCGAGAAGTTTTATGATTTCCTTTTTAACAACTTCTTTCATGTTGGGATTGAGTCGACGTTGACGTTCTACCACAGGTTTAATCCCTTCTTCAAAATTGATTTTGTGTTTGCAAAAATTGGGACTAATTCCTGGGATGTCGGATGTTTTCCAAGCGAAAGCTTGTTTGTGATTTTTGAGGATAGAAATTAAACTTTCTTTCTCACTGTCCTTGAGCAATGAAGATATGACTACTGGAAGAAGTGAGTTTTCCTCCAAGTAAGCATATTCAAGATGATCTGAGAGAGGTTTGAGTTCGAGATCTGTGGGTGGTTCTTCGATAGAGGATTTAATTCGCATCTCGTTATTGAAAGTTATTTCTTCAAAATTTTCTTCCTCTTCCTCCATTTCTTCTTCTTCTGAGTTATCTCCTTCGAATTCTACTTTCATGAAATCATCATACTCTTTACCAAAATCTGTTTCATTGATTTTTTCAGAAGTAGTCATGAATGGATCGGATTTGTTAAGTAATACGTCCAGTCCTTCATCAGTGACTTCATCAATAATATCGATGTGAAAACAAGTGTCATCACTAGAATGTGGGTAGCGCATTGCTTTATCGATTAGAAAAGTGATTCGATCTTCCCCAACTCCAAGGTTGAGTTCTTTTCCTTTCACTTTGATGATTGCATCAGCGGTATTTAGGAAAGGTCTTCCTAAGATGAGTGGAACTTTACTATCCTCTTCCATTTCCAAGATTACAAAGTCCACGGGAAAAATGAATTTACCCACTTGAACAAGCATATTCTCGGCGATTCTTACAGGATATTGATAGGAATGATTTGCTAATCGAATGCTCATTTTTGTTGGTTTCAGGCTGTTGTTGCACAACTTGGAATACAACGAATAAGGCATCAAATTGATACTTGCGCCAAGATCGGCCAAAGCATCACATTTAACATTATTCCCGAAAGTACATGGAATAAGAAAGCTCCCAGGATCTCCGAGCTTTGGTGGGATCTTGTTTTGGACAATAGCTGAGCATTCTTCGTTAAGGAAAGTAGCTGATATTTGCTCTAGCTTTCTTTTGTTATTAAGAAGTTCTTTCAAAAATTTCCCGTAATTGGGCATTCCGGCTAAGACATCAACGAGAGGAACATTGAGTCTAACCTCTTTGATTATTTCAATGAACTTCTTATAACGCTCTTCCATTTTTTCTTTCTTCAAGCGTTGCGGATAAGGAATTTTTGGTGTATACGCCTTGACGGATGGAATGTTTTTCTTTTTGGTGGTTTGAGTTGTGTTTGGTTCCTCGGTTTCATCCTCACTATCATTGGTGATAGGAGTATTTTCATTAGGATTTGGTGGTGGATCGTACGAGAGACCACTTCTTGTGAAGACATCATTGATATGCTCATTTCTTGTTTGTGGTGGACGGTACGTCTTATCATTTGATGGTTTTGGGTTGGATTGGGTATTACTTGGCAATGAACCAGATGGTCTAGAGGAATGTTGGACAGAAAGTCTGCCAAACTTGTTTTCAAGATCTTGGATAGATGCTTGATGATTTTTCTGTCCTTGCTCAACTTTGGCTTTGAGATTGAAAAATTGATTTTTGATAAAATCATTTGCAGATTTTTGAGCAGCCACGAATTCTCTCATGGTTGTCTCGAATTCGGTTTCTTCCATCTTTTTGTCGGGGCTTTGTGGTGGTGGATCGTCAGTTCGTGGTTGAGAATCACGGTTGTCATCCCTTGTTCGGCGATCTTGTCAATATCCAGAATTTCGATCGTAATAATTACTACGATATCCTCCTCCACGGTATCCTCCTTGAGCGTAACTCGCTTCTCCTTCCTTTGGTCCACCCTTAGGCTTATCGTCGCACTCGGACGATGGATGATTTCCTCCACAATTGTTGCATCCGTCTCGCATTTCCTTCATTTCATCTTTGATATCTTTGTATTGCGAGTCGATTTTTGAGGTTAACGCTTCCATTTTCTCCATGAGTTTTGAGGTATCGGTGTTTTCGACAAAAGCAACAGTTTTTCGGAGAGGTTTAGTTTTGGAATCTTTGGACCAATCAAGTTTAAGAAGTACTCAATCTTCGAGTAATTGTAGAGAAAAATTCCTCCAGCATCAAGGATGCCTTGAGAGATTTCATCTAGCCCATGGTAAAAGATTTGGATAATGGTTCCTTTGGATAGTCCATGTCCATGACAACTACGAAGCAAATCTTTCATTCGAAGCCAAGCTTCGACAAGTGATTCGTTTGGGTTTTGGGTAAAAGCACGAATTTCTCCCATTAATCGATCAAACATGGCAGGTGGAAAGAATCGGCTTACAAAAGCTTGCCTCATCTCCTCCCAAGTATTGATGATTCCTGGGGTTAATTCATTGTACCATACTTTAGCATCTCCGGTGAGTGATGATGGGAAAAGTTTGAGTTTGATGGCATTGAAATCGGTGTCGCCATAACGGAACATGCCGCAAATTTCGATGAATTCGGCAATGTGCTTGTGTGGATCGGCTCGCTCACGGCCATCGAATTGACGGTCTTTGATCATAGAAAGGTGATGTCCCTTCACGGTGAAGTTGTCACCAAGATTGATAGCAACAATAGCACTTTCGGGGGTTGGTGCTACGGCTCGGTTGGTTCCCCACATGGGTTGATCGTCCGCCATGGGGAAAGGTAAATTGGTGAAAGGGTTGTTAACAACTTTGGCTTCTACGAGGTTATCAAATGGTGGGTTTGGTACTCTTGGTACACGATTTTCCAATGGTATGAAAAATGTTCTTCTTCTTCTTCGAATCAAACGTTCGAGGTTGGTAAGAGGTGTAATTGGTTCTATTCCTGATGCTCGAGTGTTCATACAATGTCCTAGAGAATCCAAGCAATATCTAAACACACGGACAAATAATGAAAACAGTTTTTCTGGGACAGATTGGGTAACCGGATCGGTTGCGGATTACGACCGATCGGTTAGACCAGTTGGGTTATGGGTAAAATCGTAACCAATTCGGTTGAAGGACAACCGGATCCGGTTGAAGTTTCTGAGAGAAAATTTTTGGTTGAATCGACTGAGGGAAATTCAAAACTTGCTGAAACACAATCAAATCCCCGGCAGCGGCGCCAAAAACTTGATGTGCTACGTGTGTACAAGTTTTAAATTTATAAAAGGTGAATTACCAATATTACCAATAACACATACGAGCAAGTATACTCGTCCGTTATAGCAAGATTATGAAGGTAAGTCGGGATCGTTCGCAGGGATTTGAGTGAATCTAAACACAAGTTTGAATCAACAGAGTCTATCCAAAACATATAACAAAGCAAATAGATATAATGAAATTCAGATAATTAAAAACTACACTTGCTTAAACTAGTTTCATATCATAGATTAATGTGATTGTGTTAACCTCTTAACATGTTGGTTATGATAATTAGTTGGAAGACTAATCTATTGTTTTTACAAGTTAAACCTTTGTCAAGATTTTAGTTCATAAAAACAAGCATTACGTTTAACCAATCAATTCAAGATCAATTCAAGTTTCATAAGTCTACATAAACTTAAACACAAAAACATCCACTTGTTTCATCAAATTGCTTAAGAAATGGTAAATACAAAAGGTAACCGATCATAGACAAAAGGCTAAAATTGATTCTCAACAACTAATCTTACGACCTTTTAGATGTTTCCAACCAATCCAATTTGACAATCAAAAAGTGTTTCTATTACAACCACACCTTAGTTCCTTTGTATAATCAAGAATAATGGGTAAAAACAATCATCCATAGACAAAATGATTATGACTAATTGAATAACAATAAGTTCTTTCGACCTCTACGATTACTATAAACTAATCAAACTTGATTAACAAATGTCACTACGAAACTTTAGCACAATTGGATCTTAGAATTAACTTGAAATTGAATTAAAACATGTTAAAACAATCACTAACTAATCATATGATAATCAACATCATTTAAGCAAGTGTATAAAGAGACTAGCCACTCATAGCAAACATGAACATAAACTCAGAACTTTGAACATTAGAAAACATGACTTAAAAGTCTTACAATGCTTGGAATAAGATTACAAATGGTGAAGTAATGATTCCCAAAGTATTGGGGTAGACTTCTTGGTGATTTGGCCTCCAAATGTGGAACTTCTAGAACTCCAAACTTTCCTGGACTTCTAAGGACGAATTTGAGAGCTTAAAGCTTTGTTTGATGAGTAGAGAGATTTGTATTTTAAGTTTGTGTCTCATATGCTCACAAATGGCCTCTATTTATACTAATTCCAAAGCCTAGGGTATTAATTGCTGAACTTGGCCTCCAAGGAGTAAGGAAGGGACTAGAATACTGTTACGAATTAGAAAATTCCATAGTGAAGTGTCGGTCACCCCAAGTATTATCTAACATAAGTTAGCTCGTAGACATATCATTAGTTACGTTATTTGTTAGTTTATTAGTTAGTTATTAGCGTAGTTTAGTTTAGTGCAACACCGTGGAGGAAGGACGGGTCTTTACCCACTGTATGCCTGATCCACAGTCCGATAGGAGGACGTATCTTGTGTAACTATAAATACCCCTTCCATTCATGGAAGGGGTGTGGCTTCTTTGAATCTAACCTTTCATTTTCTTAAGCAACTCTCTTTCAAGAACCTCCTCTCAATTCTCTTCATCTCTCTAATGGCTTTCTTATTTAATCATTGTCCTAGACCACCCGAATCATCAAACAACATAAATATTGGATCCTAACAATTGGTATCAGAGCCAAGGTTTTGTTGTTTTGATGATTTGCATGGTTTTTGATGTGTTTTTGTTGTATGCGGTTTGATTCGAATGGTGTTTGGATACTTGTTTTGATGCGTGGTTGATGCGGTTGTGTTTGTGTTTTATGCCTATGTCGAATGTGGTGTAACTGATTTTTTAAGTGGTAATAGTTTGAGTGGTCATTTTTTTTTCACGATTGACATGGTCCAAACCAAATTTAAGTGTTCATGTATAGTTTTAAAAACTCATGTGGTTAAACGGTTCTCTTAATATGTTTACACAGTTTTAAACAGTTTTTTACAGTATTGATGTTCTAAATCTGGTTTTGAAGTTTATTGGCCAAGCTGGTTAGATCAATGAGTCTAAACTTGAGTCCTTATTTTTGTTTCTGGATGCTGTTCATTTCCTGCTTGGTTGCGAGTTGTCACTGATTAACGAGCATGCGAGTTGTCAGTTTTGTATTTACAAACTGTCCAGATTCAGTGTTTGATCTGATGCGAGTTGATCAGTTGCGAGTTGGTCAGTTGTGAGTTGGTATGATGCGAGTTGGTATGATTATGCTACTATGCGGTTTGTCTTTACAAACTGTCCAAATTCAATGTTTGTAATGCGGGTTGTCTTGTTTGATTTCTGATGCGAGTTGTGTTAGTAAAGGAAGCGAGTTGTTATTCAAATGTCCAGATACAATGTGTACTATGCGAGTCACTTTCCAGAATCTCAGTATTCAAAGCTTGTTGGACTTGGTCAAAAGCGAGTTTAACTTGGTCAAAAGCGAGTTAGACTTGGTCAAAATTGTTTTTAAGAAAAGTACAATACCATTCTGATAAGTGGTGAGGTTTTGTACAAAGTCTATGTGGTTTGATATAAAAACGGATACGGTTTGATTTTGGTTAAGGGTGCGTTTAGAAGAATATTAGGAATGAGTTTCTTGAGTAATCACAGTTGAGGTTTGATCTGAGGAGAGGATATCAAGCGGTTTATGGGTTGTTTCACACATATGTCACAATCTCGATTGGCTTCAAACACATTCTAAAACAGATTCGTACCTCATACATCATCAAACATGTATCATATAACATTCATACATCATCTAACAATCTCCCTAAATCAGATTCATAAACATATCACTATCTTGAAACATCAAAGGAACAAACATCTACATTTATCAACTCACATCACAAACTTAACCCACATGAATCAGACCTCAATCAAATGTCATCATCAATAGTATCTAAATAAATCATCTACCTCTATCAATTCAATGTATCGACATATCACTCATCTACATCTAACACATGAATCTAAACCATAAGTAATACTACAAAAGATTAACAGATCTCAGATTTATTGTGTGCAGTTCTCAAGGAATATTCGATCAATAAAAATCTTTCACACAAAATAAATTCATCATCGATCCCTACTTGAAGTCCATACTTCAAATCATATACGAAAATCTTGAAAAAGAAAATATCAAAATGTGGTACTCCTGTTTCTTGGTTCGTTCTCTTATTATATTCGAAAACATTAGTTAAGCCAATTTGATCTCAGCCTTGTCTTTTGTGTTAGGTGATTCAAACTCATAGATACTTATAGATCTATACACAAATGACTTAGTGCTTCATGGACCCATATCACTCTTTGATGCTATCCGAATTTAAAGTAAAGATAATAACAAATATGTTATCCCTTCTACTTTGATTCGTGGTAAACGAAAATGGAATCACAAACATAAATTAATTCCTACCGTGATTTTGTTTTGATCTCGAAGTCGGACTCAAACCTCGTCACGTACCATCCCTGTGGCTGTGATATCGAGCCCTTGCCATCTCTGTGGCTAGCTCATAAGAACGAAGGTTCTTTGATAAGGGAGATGAGGATTTTGTTGAGTAGCTGAGGTGTGAATAGGGGCGGATATAATTTTTATCAGGAGTTATTTTAGGGTTATGAGTGATTAGGTTGTGTTTTATACCCCACGAAATATTAGGGTTGAGCTTGTATGGACCGGGCTTGTGAGTTAATTGGGAAAGTCTTGTGGACCGAGTTTCATATATTCACAACTCTTGGGCCGACCGGTTTGACTTTGGATATGGGCCGCGTGGGAGTTATTTGGGCATGTGCTTATCAATTCTGAAACAAATAAACATTAACATTGCATCGGGACAATGTGTAAGATTTTAGTTGGGGATAGTAATGTTAGTTGCCAAGTTGTTATGTTATTTGGGCATGAAGGTTTAAATGATCTATTGGATCAGATATTATGTCATGGGCATCATTTTGTACGTTAATACCAGAAATTTAATTTGTTGGACTTGGATTTAGATAACGGTCAGATGGGCTTTTCAAAATTGGATCGTATATATGAGATTTGTTAATGAGATTTGATGATGATGATTTGAGAATTGATGAGAGTTGATAATGTGATTTGTAGTGTTATGAGGTTTGATACTTTGGTTTCTATACATTATCACGGAGGATATAATGTCACGGCATGAATTTATGATTGATCATAGTTGACTACGAGGTTGTTGTCGGTATTTCTTATTTGGATTTGAAGTAAGTTTTTCCGGGCGCGTTTACTTATTTTCGTCTTCTTTCTTGCTACTCTTCCGCGAAGATGACTTGTTTGGGCATTTACAGAATGTGATAAAGACTTGGCTATTTAGTTACGGTTATAATTCTTTCTCACTTAACCCACAATGTAACTATCACTTCGGTGTCTCATGCAGTTGAGAATGTCAAGAGGTTTTGTACATTGGGTACACCGTTTCTTGTTCACGAGGATTAGTACAAGTTTAAGTAACAAATCTGGGGAATTTTACGTCATGTTCGAGTTTGATATATCGGGTTTACTTCTCCATATGGTCACTGCAATAGCCGACAGATTGCGTGAATGATGTGTTTACCAATGTGTTTACTGGATGATTGATGATACTATTGATGTTGGAGATTGAACCGATGAAGAACCGCTGCATGTTCCCCTAAAACATATATTCACCGAAACCAAGGTTGTCATAACTCATTCAAGCTAACATTGTTTACGGTTTTGTCTTGATTTTGTAAAATCCCACGAAAGAACCTATTTCTCGGTTTAAATCATAGACTTGTAAAATCCCGTGACAATAGAAACATCCTGGTATTAGTAAAGTGCATTTCCGGATCTATCTTACGGTTTATTCTTGGTTTTGTAAAATCCCGTGAAAGAAACTATTTCTTGGTTTAAACCATAGAATTGTAAAATCCCGTAATGATGGAACCATCTTGGAGAAGAGAAAGTGTAATTCTGGATCTTACTTGATGCTAGTGCTACGGTTTCTGCTTCGAAGAAGGGATAAAAGGGTGTACTTCATGAAATGGATGTGTGTTTAGATATTCGTCATGGCAGTTTGGTTATTACATGG
This sequence comes from Chrysanthemum seticuspe, assembly GCA_019973895.1. Lineage (NCBI taxonomy): Eukaryota > Viridiplantae > Streptophyta > Magnoliopsida > Asterales > Asteraceae > Chrysanthemum > Chrysanthemum seticuspe. The sequence continues at coordinate 138,744,467 of BPTQ01000008.1, forward strand.
TTTTACGGGGTTATGTGCTTTTAACCATGGTCGGGATGAAACCATTATCATAGTTCACTTAAAATGTCAAAGGAGGCTAGATTTGAGCTTTTAACCAAGAAGATGTGACAACGGAGTTAATTCACTATTGTTTATTTGAGGTTGAAGTGAAATATCACGGGCGACTGTACTTAGTATCTGAAGGTATCGGGGATGGTTGGATGAAGATTCTTCATGATCCTTGTTCGAGCTTATTATTAAAAACGAAGACTTGGAAATCTAGTTATTGTTGGGCGTCTTTTACCTTTTCTTTTACCACTTGGGGGAATTGGGCTCATACCACCACAAAATATCTATCACTTTAAGGAGTTACGTTGTAGTGCTCAGTGTCACATTCAATTGTGGATTTTCAAGAGGTAATGTACGTCTTATACTTGATGGTTGGTTGGTTGAAGAGTATAGAGTACATAGAGAGTACTTAGAGATGCTAATGGAAATCGGCACCGCTCTTTGTTACATATGTGCAAGTATAAGTCACGAGTTCGGGGTAGTTTACTTCAGGGTTAAATTCATCATATTGGGTTTTCTCCATCAGCTGTCACGACAAATAGCCTACTGAATGATAATGGGGTTGATTACAAGTTTGTCAAGAGTAGATGAAAAGAGAGAGATTTATGACGTTTGAACACAATAGTTCAAGCCTCGTTCTCTAAAGAAAAGAAGAGTGTACGTTTAGTGCGCTTTATCTTCCAAAGAAGAGAAATCTTCTTATGACGTATGAACACTACAGTTCATGCCTCGTTCTCTAAAGAAAAGAAAAGTGTACGTTTCAGTGCGTTTTATCTTCAATAAGAAGAGAAATCTTCTCATTTATGACCATTCTCATCAACATGCTTCATGCTTTTTTCCAAGCGCTTCAGTCATCAAGTGAACCGGGCTACCATTGATTGTTTTTCTTATTCCACTTGTTCAACTATAATGACGATGGCGACATCATGTGCTATATTTGCGGGGGAGAAGTATGAATAGAATACTTTTGGATGATTTCACTTATTTAGTCAAGAATGACATCTCTGTATGCAATTCTTGAGGGGGAGAAGAAGTGTGAATTTTTTGCATTGTTGATTGATATTTGAGAATATAAATGGTCATACGACTCTAAACTCATGTAAGAACCGAGCTTCTTCTTATCGGGTCATCTTGACATGGAGTTTTTCTCTTCTAAGATCCGTTGGTTGACATCTTCACTCGGATTGATGAGTTTATCGACAAAGTGTTTCCGGTTAATGCTTCACGTATACATCAACATGATGATTCCGAACAATCTCTCTGTTCTTGTTTGATGTGATTGGTAGTTTGGTGTTACCATCTTGCGTGTTCGTTGCGGCCTGATTGCTGATTTCCTTGATGAACATCTTTCTGTTCTTGTTTGATTGGGAGGGATTTTAGTTAAGCGGATTTGCAAGATGTAAGTTAATTGGGATGCTTTTTGGTGGGATGCTTTTTGGTGTGATTTGAAGATGTTAACTATCTATTCCCCATTCGGACAATCTTGAAGAAGGTCGAGTCTACAGTCAGTTCTACATTCTCTGCTACAAGTTAGAAGACTAAAGACGAGTTGCATTTGATTATCTAAAGACTTCTTCTTAATCTGGGCATTTATCAAACAAATTGTCGGTTTATGGGAGGTGTTGTTATTGACTATTGTAATATTGCAGTTGCACTATTGAATAATAATCCGCTCTTTGGTATTCCTTTGCCAAATCTTCACGGATTATTGTTGATGAAAAATGATCCGCTCTTTGGTATTCCTTTACCAAATCTTCACGGATTATTGTGCACTCTGTAAATCAACCACATGAACATTAAGGAAAATGATTACCTCATTCGCTTGAAGACATTATTGGTGAATCTTCCAGATCAGTCTCTATATGTATATCTTTAGGAAGATAGAATTGATGTTGAGGAATCATTTGTTCCAGTTCATTAAGTGGGTCAATGTACATCCGGTTGTACATTTATTCACGTGTTAGACATTTGACACAAGTTGATTACTTCAGAGTTAATCATTTATCACTTATTTGAGATTGAAGTTGACTTTCACAAAGGCGTGTTCTTATTTGATAACTTGCTCGGGCTTAAGAATTTGAGTTGAAGACTTGGTTTATCTAGTTACCAGCAGTCAAGGTGGATGGTTGAAGACCTGGTTAACTATCACTATTAGGAGTTACTTTGTTTTACTCAGTGTCACGCGCATATGACGGTGTGGATAATTGCAAGAGGTGTTAATGTCTCATACTTTGCTTGAGTAGCGAGTACTTAGAGATTTTCTTGAAGCATAAATTCTCGACACCGTTCTTCCGTCATTAGGTGCAAGCTTAAGATACAAATGTGGGGAATTTGATTTCAATTTCAAATATGGTATAACGGGTTTTCTTCATCAGTGGTCACTTCAAATTGTCTCCATAAGGGTTGATAAAATAGTCAGAGAGAGTCTTCAGCAAGTTGATTCTCACAAGAGTTCAAGTGTTCTTCTCTACAAATTTCTAGTATACGGGCTTATAATGATTTGCTGACTCTGAAGTGTCAAAACCAGCAAGGGGGAAGGAGACAAGCATCTAAACGTGAGTAAACTTGATGTACTTAATACTTCTAAGTAATTGAAGATATCCCGGGAAGACAAATGTTATTACCGCAGAGAAACTCAAGGTTTGAGTCATGGCGAGTAAACTTGATGAACTTAATTCTTCTAAGTGATTGAAGACATCCCGGGAAAACAAATGTCATGACCGTAGAGAAACTCAAGGTTTTACTCATCAAGGCTTTTAGTGTTATTATTCCAACGACGTGGGGGAAGTGATGTAAGAGAAAGTTTCTGAAGATAAAAAGAGGTACACAAGTGCGTGATGATCTTGATGTTATCACAATCATCAGGGGAGAGAGAATTGTGTACATTGGGGGCGCTCAGCTGTTTTCACTTGAGGGCTTAATCAGTGATTCAGAGATATAATCACTTATTCCGGAGTTGACATCCGCAGAGATTGTCATCCGCAGAGATAATCAGTGACTTGGCCTGCTCCTTCAATGTTATCAGTTATTCCTTCCTTGTGTAGTGGTATACTTCGGATACTTGAGCTTCATACACGATCATCAGGGAAGAAAAATGTAAACATGGGGAGGTGTTTTCATTCCCCTCATGATGTGTATTCGGGAGAGCTCTTGGGTATTGGTGTATTTCGGGTTCTTGAGCTTCATACACGATCATCAGGGAAGAAAAATGTGAACATAGGAAGGTGTTTCCATTCCCCTCATGATGTGTATTCGGGAGAGTTCTTGAGCATTATACAAAGAGACTGACTGCATCAATTCAACTACTTGGGGGAATTGTTCTCTTGACACCTTTTGGAATGGATCGCTTCAGACTTCAGTGGAAAAGGAATTTGAGAAGATTATTTAAGTGTGGGATGAAACGTTGCTGTTCTTCTATTGGATGATATACCCTCGAATGGAGAATCTCGATTATCGTACTTAAAAGGAGCAGCGGGATTTATGTTAATGGTGTGCTTCTCTGTGCACCTGGCTAAGGCAAGCTTGAAAGAAAGCTTTGAATCTGCTCAGCTAAAGGATTTTCGGTTTGGGGGGAAGCTGGCAAAGTCTCACTTTCAGATGGTTCAATTTCTTTCTTCGATTCAAGAGCCCTGGAAGCTTTGGTGGTGAATGTTTAAGAGTTGATGACTTCTATCTTCTACGACGTGCTGCTCGATATCCTTATCTCGGTACTCGTATCATCATCTTTTTTAAACTATATCATCTATTCTATCCTTGTATATATTTATCAAAAACAAAATACAAAAATATAAAACTAACAAAAAAAAATAGAAAAATATAAAACCAACAAAAAGAAAATAAAAATATATAAAATCTTCAAAAAACCCATAAAAATCAAAAAAATTTGAAAAATTCCAAAAATATGTTTTCTAATGACATGTCTTCTGGTATCGATAACATCTGCGGTCTTAGAAATGTCCTTCAATAATGGCACGGGACCATAGATGAAGTTCGAGCAGGAGGTGTAAATATTTCTTTCTAAACATGTCTCATAATATGGCTTACAGTTACTTCAGACTGTAACCCGTGCTTAAACCATGGCTTGCTATTATTTCAGATAGCAACCCGTTCTTTAAAGGAAGGAAAGTGCTGCGCTAAACCTATTTTCAAAATATTTCGTGAACTTTTCCTAAAAACAAAACAAGGAAAGTATGTCGAAGGACTGCTGTTCCTACACAAATGTTTTTCCGTCTAAAATTCTTCAGAAAAATATTTGGTGTTTTAAAAAATGGTGGTAAATGAGTTTCTTGTAAATCAATCAGATTCAGAGTTTTTGTATAAATTGAAAACTCAATCAATGACTTCAGCGCTTTTAAAATTTTCAGAAAATGAGTCATTGATTGAGGGGGATAATGTTTTCAAATTTATATCATCTATCGGGCTTTTCTAATTATCCTAATATGCTTAATTAAAAATGATGTTAACCTATGTTGAAGGACTAGGTGCCTAGGATATGATTGCTAGGATTAAATGATTAGAGTTTGATGAACACATTATTCCTATGCCTTTACATGATCTGATTGATATGTTGAATTGACTTTTATTAGTCGATTGTTGTTTGGGTGATGTCGACACCATATATCTGTATGTGTATTCACTAACGTATGCAGGTATATTGGTATATAAGATTGTTCCCGATCCGGATCCCACAATTAAAGATGATTGGATGCCGAAAGGAAAGGGTAACTATATCTTGGGTTGACAAATGAAGAAACGGAGCTTAATTGGACTTCTGTGGAGAGTTGGCATATATGCAACGTAAGAGGTCTCGCTGCATCAGCAGATGGTTTTTCTTCTAAGTGATTGAAGAAAACGAAGCTTAATTTGACCTAAGTTGGCATTAAAATGCAACGTTTGAAGTCTCACTGCATCTGCAGACGGTTTTCTTCCAACCCTCAGCAACAACAACAAAAGCAGTTCAACCACCTAACGTATCTTTGTGCAGGATACCATTTTTAAACAATTTTGTAATAATTTGATTAAATTGTTTTGAAAATGGAAAATATTGTTTTGAAAAATTAATTGGCTTCAAAGTTTTGAAATCAACCGGACTTTATTTTGTCAAATCTTAAGTGATTTCAAATTAAATATTTTCAAACGATATTTCTTCATAAAAGTCCGGTGTGTACGAAATTAAGTGGTGATCTAAAGATTTAATGTTATGTCATGGTATGATTTTTTTCGTTAGAATCAAGGTCTTTCAAAATGAAATTTTTTCTGTTCTTGTTTGATTGTGAAATTGTTTTGTTTTACTTAAAAGATCTCTTAAAACAATCATACCTGATACTAACAATCTTTAATGCCTAAATCTGGTCCTTATCTGTCATTTTTTCAAAAGTAAATCTGGCCACGTCTTTCCCCAAACTTTTCTAAATGATTTAAATCAGATGGGATCACAAATCTCAAATGGTTTGATTGGGGGAGAGATCGTGATTTAAATCTCAAATCTGTTTAAATGGAGTTGGTTTTAGTCCTTCAAAGGCACTCCTGCCTCCATGTGCCAAACGATTTCAATATACATAATGCACATGTTGAGGGGGAGCATTTATCCAAAAACCAGATGAGTATTTAAACAAGGCCAAATTTTCTCCCATGATTTCTAAACCTAATTAAATCACTTGGGATCCAAAATCTCAAAGGGTTTGATATTTTTGATCGGGGGAGAATTTGTGATTTAATAATGAAATTTGATAAAAGGTGATCGTTTTGATTTAATTGTGCAGACTGCTCTCTCATATGTGCTAAACGCTTTCGAATCTCGAAGCACATATTGAGGGGGAGCATAACTATCGAGGTACAAAAGTTTTATAAAGAGACTTATAAAGTACCTTGATTGAGTTTTCAAATGGTTTTATTAATGGATTTTGTGATCGTGGATGTGCTTTAAAAGAACACTTTCCTCTATGTGATAAAATGATTTCACTTATCCTATGCACATATTGAGGGGGAGAATTTTACCATGAAAATCAAATGGCTTTTTCGTATGAAAATTGTGATCAAAGAAAATATTTCAAAGTCCTCTTGCCTCCTGTGCTAAACAATTTCTAAATCATACGCACATGTTGAGGGGGAGGTTTTCTAAATGATCAAAACTATTAGGGTACAAAATGCTTTGATCTCGTATCACAAGTACCTTGATTGTTTTTCCAAATGATTTTTCAATTGGTTTCAAGGAAGAATGAACTGTACCAAAAAGACCGACCATTTTACTTTATGTATGGAGTTATAAGGATGGTTAGGTTAGGTATTTGTTCCCACGATCCGCCAGAACCGGAGGGATCTAACCAGGGACAATCCACTAGATAGTGTAGAGTCCTTAGGTATGATGAAGTCTCGGTATGAAGTCTCGGTAAGCACTGAAGGGGTTGAAGAATGAAAAAGAAATGAATGTGAAAAAGGGTGAAAAGAAATAGCCCTCCAATAATTCAACCTAAGGGCAGTAACCGGGTTCAATACATATGCTACTGGTGGTTACCAAGGTAACGCCGGTATTGAAGACAAGACGTCATGGACCCAGTGACGCACTGCACTAAAATTCCCAAGCTACTCAAGTTCCTCTTAAAAGGACTTGTTTCATTCTCACGGGGAACCGACATTATCTATCGACTTTCTCTTAGAGATTGTTGATATTGAAGAAGGAGACCCTCTCCCTAGTCTCCGGCATAGGAACCAAATGTGCACTATTGAGTCTAGAGCCAAGAGATCATCCACAATATCTCGTTAGGACACTAAATTCATGAAGACTTGATGTTTCACACAATGTGGAAAGTAAGTATATATTAAGAGTCCTACGCATTATCCTTGTGGTATTGCCAGAACATATGAGTGGTATGTAAAAGTATTCACGATGAAGATGGAAATCCTTCTAGAGTCAACATCAAACAAGCTCTTGGTGGGTGACATGTGAGATCTTCTCGTAAGATCAAGCTTGTGACAACTGGATAGAAACGATGGGGAGATTCATTCTTGAATCAACCTTGGTCCAGGAATGGAATTGACGAATACTTTTGAAAAAACCGTTCGATGTGCAAACCTTCTTTTCTCTAGCACGTCGAATGTGTATTCATTTCAAATTCAAAAAGTATCTCTGATTGAAAAATACTTTTAGAAAAACCGTTCGATGTGCGAATCTCTTCTTTTCGCTAGCACGTCGAATGTGTACTCATTCTCTAATACAAAAAGTATTTTGATTGAAAATTGATCTTTCTCAGAAAACCTTCGTCGTATTGCAAAACTCTTTCTTCAAGCAATACGCGATTGTTTTTCAAATCATTTTTTCATCAATCAGTGAATCTCAATTTGCTGGTTCACTCACTTCGTGTTGTCTTATTTGAGACGTTCCGGTTTGAGAACAGCTAGAACAGCTGCGAAACCCTGTCACAGAAATTCTTAGGAATCCTACCTGATCACAGGCAGTACTTGTACTGATCAACGGGGAACCGTGGGCCGTGTACCTCAATTCAACGAAAGTGATCAAAGACACTTTCGTGGGCTTTATTGCTAACTGTCGTATGCAGGTACACCCCGACGATTGTAGCTGATCAGAATTGAGGAGTCAATCCAAAGCCGCATGTTCACAGCAACAACACTTAATTGAAGAAATCATGACTGGTGCATATCTACATAACCTGGTTCTGATATTTTTATACTATGCTTCTGCTACGCTGCTGCAAATATCATGAACCAGTAAGGCTTCCGCTACTCTGATGGAAAGATGTCATGATTCAAAAGTGTGAGCATGTCGGTCCAAAAGTCACAACTTCACATGACGGCAACACAATAAAGGGTGATCCAGAGATTTACTGTGGCTGATGATCTCAATGAAAGCTCGTAGATCATCAAAGATGTGGATCAATTAAAGGCCTCCACTAAAAGTACAAATCAATGCGGACTTTGAAGTTGCACTACTTAAGCACAAAGATTGCGAAAGTGAAGAATTAAAGTCTACGAGCTCAAGACTGAAGATAAAATAGAATGCTAGGATTCGAAATGTAAAACATGGGGTGACCTCCCTTAGGGGGAGATTGTTAGGAATTAGAAAATTCCATAGTGAAGTGTCGGTCACCCCAAGTATTATCTAGCATAAGTTAGCTCGTAGACATATCATTAGTTACGTTATTTGTTAGTTTATTAGTTAGTTATTAGCGTAGTTTAGTTTAGTGCAACACCGTGGAGGAAGGACGGGTATTTACCCACTATATGCCTGATCCACAGTCCGATAGGAGGACGTATCTTGTGTAACTATAAATACCCCTTCCATTCATGGAAGGGGTGTGGCTTCTTTGAATCTAACCTTTCATTTTCTTAAGCAACTCTGTTTCAAGAACCTCCTCTCAACTCTCTTCATATCTCTAATGGCTTTCTTATTTAATCATTGTCCTAGACCACCCGAATCATCAAACAACATAAATATTGGATCCTAACAAATACACCAAGAGAAGGACCTAGAATCGTTTGGATGCAAAGGGGAAACTTAGTGATGAAGATTTGGCAGATGCAGCTTCTCCAACCGGATCGGTTATATGACCAACCGATCCGGTTGGTCTTCTACAAAAGGGGCCAACCGTTCCGGTTGCGGGTGGCGACCGAACGGTTGGTGAAGGCATATTGGCGTTTCTGGTCATATTCCAACCGATCCGGTTGCACTTGCAACCGATCCGGTTGGATTTCCTGAGTTACGGAAACTTGATCTTTTCTTTCTTTATCTTGTAGAACTTGGTTCTTCAGTCACTATGGTCTTCAAAAGTCCTTGAGATACTGATTTATGCCTCACTGAAACGGGAATCTTCCATTTGCTGAACATTTCTTTACTTTCCTTCCGTTTCCCTACACTTGGTTATAAACACTAGACAAACATCTTTTGATGCGTTTAAGCACTATAATTACGCAAATATAACCAAATAATATATACAAAAGCACGCATAACGCTACTAGAAATATGCACAATCTGAGCGTTATCACATGTATATAAATTAAAGAAAGCCCTTTACGGTCTTAAACAAGCTCCAAAAGCTTGGTATGATAGACTCAAGTCATTTTTAATTAAACACAACTATACCATGGGGTTAGTTGACAACACACTTTTTACTAAGAAAAGAGAGTCACATATAATCATAGTGCAAATATATGTAGATGATATTATATTCGGATCCACTTGTCAAGACATGTGTGATGATTTCTCTAAAATCATGCATGACGAGTTCGAGATGAGTATGATGGGAGAACTTAGTTTCTTTCTTGGTCTACAAATTAAACAAGTAGAACATTGTATCTTCTTTAATCAATCTAAATACATAAAGGAGATGTTAAAGAAATTAGGTCTAGAAGAGTCGAAACCAATTAGGACACCAATGTCATCCGACACCAAACTCACAAAAGATGAAGACGGCGAATCCGTAGATAATACTAAATATCGTGGCATGATAGGTAGTCTTCTCTACCTCACGGCAAGTAGGCCGGATATCATGTTTAGTGTTTGCTTATGTGCGAGGTTTCAAGAAGACCCTAAAATATCACACCTAGAAGCCGTAAAAAGGATATTTAGATATGTTAAGGGTACAACACAATTAGGATTATGGTATCCTAAGGGCACGGGAGTAGAAACAATTGTATATGCAGATTCTGACCATACAGGTGATTACGTTGATAGAAAAAGTACAAGTGGGGTATGTACTTTCATGGGATGTTGTTTAACATCTTGGTTTTCTAAGAAACAAACGGCACTAGTAATATCAACAACCGAAGCCGAGTACGTCTCCGCCGGCAAAGCATGCCAACAAGCACTATGGATGAAACAAGCGTTAGTCGACTACGATATTCATCTAAGCGACATAGCCATCCTATGTGACAACAAAGCTGCCATCGACTTAAGCAAGAATCCGGTACTGCATTCTCGCACAAAGCATATAGAGATTCGTCATCACTTCTTAAGAGACAATGTTCACAAGGGGAACATCTCTATTGAGAAGGTAGCATCCGAAGACAACATAGCCGACGTCCTCACCAAACCGTTGAAGCGGGAACAATTCAACCTACTTCGTCTTGGTCTTGGTTTAATGGAACAAATGTCGTAACTTATTTGACTCTACAAGGTATGTAAACACTAGCCTTCTTCTTTCTGAGTCTAGGATCTCTATTTCACGTACAACTCACAAACAATACGGGAATTTTCAAAACTCAAGATAAGTTTTCCACTTATAGCTTTCTTATTTTTTTTTGCAAACACATAACTACATACATATTTTCAAAGAAAATCTATTTTCAAAATGTTTTCTAAAAGAATAATACTTTCCCGTATCAATTTCACAAAAGCAATTTCTCACGTCTAGGACAAATCGCTTTTTCATTATTAATACAAAGTAAAAACCCGTTTTTATTGCATCTCATGTCTTTTGAATGCTAAAGGGGACACATAACTAATATGTGTTTTCGAGTACATTCATTTAAGCAACAATGAATTAGGAGCATTGATAACACTAAATTACGTACTTATGTACTAAATATGTGTTTTCGGGTTATCTCAATAGGATGCTTTTTCTACTTCTAGTTTACTTTTCTTTTTCTTTTTAGAGGTGGAGATAACCGCAACTCCAAATAGTTTGCATATAGGCACACAATAGGCAAAAATGTTTCCAAAAGGAAAATTTTGTGCTGCCTGAATCACCAGACCCACGGATCCCAGCCTTGATGCTGGACGGATCCCTCAAGGGAAGGATCCGTGAGACAGAAGCTGTTTTTACCTTCTATTTTTCTCACTTTGGATGAAAAATCCACATTTGTTTTATTTTAGGGAGTATGCTCTTTAATGCTTGTGTTCTCATGATCACATGCCTTAAATTCATATCTAATCATTAGATTTTAATCCACATTTTGGGTCAAGCATTCATTACAATGATTTGTTTTTCTATATATATAACTCCCAAAATGCTTGCATAATCCATCTCATCCTCACAAACAGAATACACCATGTCATCCACAAATCCTTTAGATGAATCACCTAGTAAAAACAATCATCTTCATGATACCCAAACCTTTGTACTACCACCATCCAAAATACCACAATCAAACTCTAGGGTATCCGCACGGATTAGTATCCGATCTTGCTGCTTAGCAAAACCAACCTCAAATGGTTCATCCTCAACAAACAACTCACCACAAGATGCTTCCTTTATAGCACCTCCCTCATCACCAACAAGTACACCAACTTCATCACCACCTAAAGTCACTCTTTTGGAACTCCTTAAGACTCCAACAAGATCTAAACAACCTAAACAAAAAGAAATAGTCTTTTCAACACCCCCCACATCTCCAAATACTATTTTTCAAGATCTTGAAACATCACCACCATTAGCTCCCATCACATTACAAGAACATCTAGGTTCTTTTCCACCACCATTTACAAACATTCCGGATGTTGATCCATATTTTCCTATTTTTCCACCACATCTTCCGCATAACTCAAATCAAAACAACCCGGAAAACTTCCGCACTCATTACCCACATCATTTACATTGTGAACATTGCCAATCCACTAGGGAAATCGCAATAGAAGTTAGGGAAGAAATGCGTTTCATACTCAACCTCATCCTTGATCGCATCAATACCATCACTCATCAAAACCTCCATCCATAGCCTTATGCAAGCATGGAAGGAATCACTACTACTATTTTCTATTTTTAATATTTTTTTTTGAAGTCATTTTCAAGAACAAGTCTTGTTCTTCTTTTTACATGCTTGTAAGTGGCATAAATACCACTACAATTTGTTGTTTTATTACAAGGCCTTGTTTACATACCTTGGCTCCCAATCTTGATTCTCGGCAATCACAAGATTATTTAAGCATGTTACTAACCTTTCTTTTTGTAGGATTTTTATATTTTTCTTCACTTGACGCCCCAAACAAGGGGGAGCTACCGTCAAGGGAGAGTTAGCGTTTATTTCTTCCAAGGGTTAACTTTTTGTTTCGACAAAAAGGGGGAGAAGAAGTAAAACTTAGGGGCTTTCAAAAATTACATCTATTCTTAAGTTTTACTCATCATAACATTATGTTTTGTCATCAATGAAAAGGGGGAGATTGTTAATACAAATAAACTGTAAAAACGTTTATTAATATTTTGCGATCTCTTTGTGTTTTGTTGATAACAAATATAATGTTATCTTAAGTATAATTATAAGGATACATGTTATTTTTGTAAAGCATTTACATATAGCCATTTAAATACAAAAATGTAGTAATCAAGCATTTGTTGTAATAGTTTATTAGGATGGGTAAAAACCATAACCCATGGATCTTAACCCATACCCAAGTTGGCTAGATACAATGTATACTTAGATACATTGAATCTAAAGAAAACCCATAACCCATGACCCATAACCAAAAAACCCATGAGCAAAGAGGAGCATTCCACGGATCCCTAGGATTACACTAGACGGATCCCAAGTGGAAGGGATCCGTGGGATCCGGGGAACAGTGAAGATTTTTGCCTATAAATAGAGAGCCATTTCTTCATTCTAACTCACCCATCTTCTTACTAAATCTCTCAAACACTCTCATTCTCTTCTAACATATAGATCACTTGATCTAGAGAGTTGTTCTTCTTTCTTTCTATTGTGATCTTTAAGGCGAGATCACGAGCATTTTACAAGTCATCCAAGCAAGGGGTCCTTGATTGATTTGTCACTCCGCAAGATTTCTGTAGCGAAGATCTTGTATTTGATATTTCACATATTTTTTGTGTAATAGTCGTGTTGGTTTGGTCCACCGTGTTACAGACTCGGTATCTAGCTTTGTACCGGAAAAAGTGTAAGAAACGTTGTGAAGGCTTCTCCGCCAAGTGAAGGAGTTTGTTGACATAGTGCTTGAACTCTCGAGTAGGTGACTCGGGGAGTGGAGTAGGGCAAGGAAGGTGTCCTTGTAGCCGAACCACTATACATCGGTTGTGTCTTTTCTTTCCCTTCGCTTTACTTTATTTACTTGCTTTATCATTAGATCTATACTTTCTCTACATCCATAAGATCTCACATATTAACGAATCTAAAGTTTTTAAAACTAACGTAAAATCAACAAAACTATTCAACCCCCCCTTCTAGTTTTCCACAAAATCAATGCTTCTAATGATTTCCAAGATGATTTAGTTTTGGTTGTTCCTAAACTCAGAGGGGAAGGGTATATTAAGGAAACTATTCGCATTAAATACGAGTGCGAACCACTTCGGTCTGATACATGTTTGCTTTATGGTCATTTGAACGATGATTGCCTAAAGCCGCTCCTAAACGTGTGGTTAACGGGACGGGTAATAAAGGCAAATGTCCAGTTTCGAGAGCTACTAAGGAGGTGTCAAATGATAGGTTTACTACTGTTAAGCGAAAGGGTCCCACTTATAAGCGGTTTTTTGGGGTTTTTAAGACCAAGAACATGGAGTATCGGCCGGTTACCTGTAAGAATACAAAGACTTATCCTCCTAAAGACTATACTAAGGAGGCATCTACGTCTAAACAACCAAGTAAGGATGCTAAAGTGGTTAACACGTCTAATGCTTTTGATGTTCTTGGTGATTTGGATGAGGATCCTAAATTTCTTGTAGAATCTAGTGCTAACATTTCTTCAAGCAATGTGAATACTAGTACTATTGTTGATGGAGGACATGTTAGTAAAGATTCGGATTTTGGTAATGGAATTAGGAACATGGATAAACAGGAAAGTGCAAGTATTGATTCACTTGACAGTCCAAGTACTAAATCTCACATTGAAAAGATTAATAAGCTAGAAAGTCAAATAATTAAGGAGAAACTTGTGCTTCTAGGTGATGATGGGATGCCGTTTTCTATGCAAAAGGCTAATGTGGAAAACTATGCAAGCATCCTAAGTTCGTCTAATGCGCCTCCTCATTTTATTTCGAATATCACTCCTGACATGGTTAAAGAAGGGAAAAAGGTAGGTAATCCATTTTTTAAGGTTGGTGATCTAGTTATCTCGGTAGTGGTGATGATGAATTCCTTGAGGATTTCAATGAAACTTCTAGTTTTATGGCATTTGACGATTCTAAAGGTGGTAGTGGAGTAGACATGAAGAGTTTATTGCAGCAATAGAAGGAAGATACGTATGACCAAAACCCTTATGACGATGATGAGTTTGATGATTGTGGTCTAACCGATGCTCAATTGAAGTTTGCTAATGCTTATGACATTAGTCTTCGTGGTTAGATTAGATAGGTGTTTTTATTTTGTTTGCATAAGTATGACATGTCATTCTTATGCTTGATTAGGTCTTAAGGACTATAAGCGCTTTTGGTTTGCCTTTTTTTTGGGTTTGGGTGTGAGATTCACCCACATCCCGTTGCATTTAATTATTTTTTTGGAGTAATAATATTTTACCGGGGGTAACCCTTTTACCAAAAAAAACGCACACATTCATGGCTTTTCAACCATATATAACACATTGTATTCGAATTATATATTATAATAGTTCATTCGTAAAATTTCTATAATCACATGTAGGGGTGAGCATCGGGTCAAACCCGACCCGAACCGACAAAAACCGACCCGAACCGAAAACCGAAAAAGAAAAAAACTCAAACCGAGAACCGAACCAAAAAATATATATCAAAACCGAAACCGAACCAAATAACTCGGTTCGGGCAGGTTTTCGGGTTTCGAGCTGAAAAACCGACAAAAACCGAATCGACCCGAAACCGAACCGAAACCGACAAAAACCGAAATAAATATAGAAAACCAAAATCGAACCGAAAAAATCGGCTCGGTCCGGTTTCGGTCGGTTTGTCGGTTCGGGTCGGTTTCCGGGTGGATTTGCTCAACCCTAATCACATGTGATAACAACACATGTAGTAAAAATCACATGTGATTGAGATTACTTGTGGTTAAAATCACATGTGATTTTATGTGTTGAGTCCAATTTTTATGATTTAACGGGATTAATTTACAATTAGAAATATAATATGTTATATATGGTTGGAAAGCTATGAATTTTTAGTTAAAAAAAAAAAAAGAAAAAAAGAAAAAAAAAACGGTGACACCGTAGACGCAATATTTGAAAAGAAAAGGGGTGAAAGTGGGTTTCTTATATAATCTAAAAAATGAATAGCTAAAATTGATCACTTGATATCTCTATCTCTACTAATATAAAGGAAAAATGGTCAATTCTTGAAAGTGAAAACTGAAAGTTTGGTCAACACCCAAAAAATGAATTCGAACTTTGGAAAGTGAAAACTAAAAGTTTGGTCAACATCTATTATATGGAAATATGGAATGGAAACTATGAATGTTCATATATCTCTACTAATCATGTAGTTGTATTCAAGTAGGTGTTTGCATTTTTTTTTAATGGAAACCAAATCAATTAAATGGCTCCTTCTTCAATCATGTCGCTGTATACCTCTGTTGCAAAAATCGGCCTAGGCGGCCGATTAATCGCTAGGCGGTGATTAGCCATTCCGATTTTCATTAATCGACCTTATTAATCGGTTACTGACAAAAATCGGATTAATCGGCCTAGGCGGCCGATTAATCGTCCAAATCAGAAAAAATCGGATAAATCGGAAAAATTAGTTACGGGTAAAAATCGGCAAAATCGGAAAAAAATCGGCAAAATCGGAAAAAATCGGTTAAATCGAAAAACAATCGGCTAGATCGGCCAAATCGGGCATATAGTTTCAAAATTTTATAATTTTATATATAAAAAATCCAATCCGATTTATTCCCGATTAATCCCCGCCTAACCGATTAATCGCTAGGCCCTATCCGACCGCCCAGCTACCGCCTAGCGATTTTTGCAACCTTGCTGTATACAACCATCACTCTCTTCATATACATCAAATAATATGCAAATAATTTCATTTGTGACATGTTCTATATAATAATAATAATAATAATAATAATAATAATAATAATAATAATAATAATAATAATAATAATAATAATAATGTGGAACGCAACATCAATTGTGCATTGTATAATTAACTTATTGATAAATACACTTCTCTTCTCTATACGCAAATTCATAATGGCAGACATGAAAGATAACATGGTTTTGGATGTTGTTGAACCCGTTCCAAGTGAATCTGAGGTTTACGTTGTACCTTTTTTATTTTACTCTGACATATGTTTACGACGTTGTCTAATATCTTGTATCTTTAATGTACTTGTTAGATTGGCCACGAAATATTCAATGCTTTTACTCGTATGAAACTTGATTCTGCTTTCAACCCTGCTCAAGCTTTCGTTGATGTTAAGGTAAACGCGATATACCATTTCTTTTTTTGCATACAATATACTATACATGTGTAAACTGAGTTGTTTGCTAAAGGATTCATTCTCTATAAAGAAAATGAGAGTACATTGAATGAACCACGTGGCCTTTTTCACTTAAGTTTAATGAAATCTGGTATTGAATTTTAATACTTCATGCATACTCTTCATACGTGTACTTTCAATTTCACAAAAGACTCTTAATGTCTTAATGTTATCATATGTGTACTTTCAATTTGCCCCTAAGACATACGTGTACTTTCAATTTGCCCCTAAGTGATGAGTAAGAAAATAAAATGCATGCGTTTATTTTGGATGTTATGTTGTTGTTGTTGGTTAAAGTTTACTACTCCTTGTATCTTCTTTTTCAACCGATGAATGCGTTTATCAAATATTTACAATACTTAATTTAGGTTAGCTAACTCTACTTAAAAGAATGGTACTTAAATATCCTCATAAAGCTTTAGAGTTTGCTTAGAATCTATTCACAGGACTTTTGCCAACGATTCTCCGCTTTAATAAATGTTTCATGTTTTTTTGTTTTTGACTGCATAAGGAGTGTTTGGGATGTAACAGTAAAACGGGTAAAAATGCAAATACTAATAGCGTTTGACTTTGTAGATAATTGATATTGCTGTTGTGATTTCCACAGGTTGGAAATTCACAATATATAGTCAATGAAACGACACCTAGGTTATTCTCCAAACGTTGTGATGTTTAGGGAGATAACTGGTTTCTACAATAACCGTTATATGCATATGGGGCCTGTTTGGGTTAACAAGTCTTTGACCCATAGCTTCCTAATTCGACCCATATTAATATTACAGTACTTACATAAACATAAACTAAAGTTTTAACATATTAAACATAAAGTAAATTTTGATCTAACAACATTATAGGGCTAACAATTTCCCCCATAATGTTTTAGCATCAAACTTCTTGAATCCTGCTTTCTTTGACTTCAAGTAATGACTTCAAAATCATTACTTCCATGGCTGCTATCTTCATGATCTTCTTCTAGCCTGACACCGAAATGTTCTTTGCTTGTCTCTATTGCTCCATCCTTCACTCTCTTGCCCTTCTGGTCTTGCAGGTCCATGGCCAAGCCAACATTGCTTGCTTCTCCCACATCTTTTGACTTTTCACCCCAAGGTACACTAGCAGTTCCATGGTAGATTACAACTAGATCAACAAACTTTCTAAAACAGTTTCTGACTGCTTCTCCATCTTCAATGTCCAAACCTTGTAACTGTGCTATAGTTCCCCACTTGTCACCCATGGTGACTGAAAAATAGCCTCCCAAATTTTCAACAACTTTCAATAAGCAAAGCAGATCCACTTCAACATCTTTGACAACGGGTAGTATTGCATCAAGTGCATCATAGTTTAAATGCACTAAGTAAAACCATCTCAACATATCTACAAACCTTTTGTTGAACACTTCCCAGTTTTGATATAACAACTTATCCTTTTTCAACAAGTTCATGAAAGAGATAAACCTTGAAAAAGGATTGACCTTTAAAGCGTATAAGGTTCCATTGAAACTCAGGTACTCGTTGTCTATGTAATCTTGAGTCACATCTTTATTCCAATCAAAATCTTCTAGACCTTTAACCAATGAACACTCATCTTTTGGGTCGATTCCTTCAAAGTATTTTTGCAAATACTGGTTGTGTTCTTTCACCACTTCTTTTGGCCCAACTTTCTCATCATCAAGTGGCATGTCCAACTCTGTTTCCTCATCATAATACATATGGTATATGCTACATCTAGTATCCTTAATTTTCACAGAAAACCCTTGCTTTTCTAACAATTCTAGGCTAAGAATATTGTGAGAAATTTCAGGAGTGTATTGTACTTGTCTCACAACTAATTCACCCAACTCTGTTTTGATAGTGGTAGTGCCAATTCCATACGAAAATATGAATTTGCACTCATGCTCATCTTTGCCTATTAACTTAAACTTATAATTGACATCATCAAACATGATTCTCCTAGGGCACATACGAACTTTGTAATGTTCACTTACGTACCATATATCATTCCAGCCATCTTCATCCGTCCCTTGCACTGTGTAATTACCATATAGGTACACTTTTTCGGGGTACATTCTTTCTTGATCAATTATCTGATTCGTAATATCCACCTCCTGTTGTAATTCAACGCCTGCCAATTTCTTCCTTCTTTCACACGCCCAAAAAGGGTGTCCCTTTTCTCTACATATGTAACACTTCGAATTCTTGGCCTTTTTCTTTGCACCGGACTTCCTTTTTTCTTCAATCAAGCACTCTTTTTTGCTTTTGGCATTAAACGCTTCGTTGTCCAATACTGTTTGTACGAGTAATTGTTTTCCCTTCGGTGATATACTCTTCTTCTTCCTCGTGTTCCACTGATACATGCGTTTAGGTGTTTCCCTTAATAGGTAACGCCCACTTTGGAATCCTGAAGTATGCTTGAACGTTGACGTTTCCCACGGATTAGAGCCTTCGCTCTGATACCAATTATTCACAGGACTTTTGCCAACGATTCTCCGCTTTAATAAATGTTTCATGTTTCTTTGTTTTTGACTGCGTAAGGAGTGTTTGGGATGTAACAGTAAAACGGGTAAAAATGCAAATACTAATAACGTTTGACTTTGTAGATAATTGATATTGCTGTTGTGATTTCCACAGGTTGGAAATTCACAATATATAGTCAATGAAACGACACCTAGGTTATTCTCCAAACGTTGTGATGTTTAGGGAGATAACCGTTTCTACAATAACCGTTATATGCATATGGGCCTGTTTGGGTTAACAAGTCTTTGACCCATAGCTTCCTAATTCGACCCATATTAATATTACAGTACTTACATAAACATAAACTAAAGTCGTAACATATTAAACATAAAGTAAATTTTGATCTAACAACATTATAGGGCTAACAGAATCATGTTTAATTTGGCTTAACCCCTACTGTTTCTGTTGACTCCATCCACAACGCCACAATAGTTGCCTATGGATGTGTTGATCTGGTTTATGTTCTATCCCAATGAATGAGAAATTGGGAAAACTAATATGTCGCACTGATGTTGTTTAACATATTCATTAATAATTTCTTTGGATCATAATATTGTCTCTTTCATTTCTTCCAATGAATGAGAAATTATACTAAAGAATGAAGAGAAACATGTTTGTACAAATAATACCCAAGTTGCGATAACTATTGGTCTTTTTATTATGTTTTCCATGCTGATATATGCATAATAGAGGTCGCTATATTTTACTTCTTTTGGCCCTTTTCTTACCATTTACTAGATTATAAGATGAAAAGATATCATGAACTTATTATTGTCTGTTCTTCATGTAAAACCTAATTCGGTCAAACGTAGTGGCGTTTAAGGAAACTAATGAATTGGAATTGGCTAGGCGTTTAAGGAAACTAATCAATCGGAATTGGCTAGGCTGTATTGCCATCAAAGGAACCAAATAAATTAAATGGCTAGGCGGATATTTAAGTTTTAATTGAAATTCAAACTTAATATGGCAAGGAACTTATAAGATGAAAAGATATCAGGAACTTATTATTGTCTATTCTTCATGTAATTTTCTGGTAAGCTTATAATGATGCCAACAACATCATCCAATAAGAGCATCTCCATTCATAAGAGCATTCCCATCAGTAACTCAAGTTATAGTTTAACACCAGCCACGTCAGCGTCACATCAGCTTTAACATTTCACCTTAACATCCCAAAAAAAACACCCACATCAATAACATCTCAAGTTAAATTTTAACATTTCATATTTTCAATTTCAACCTCTAAACTAAAACAAACACTTCATTTATTAAACTACACATAACATTAAATTTGAAAACATATTACAATACGAAATTAAAAAAAATAAAAATTACAACGAAATAAAAAAACACACCGCAAATTAAACGTTACAACATAAAGGAAATGACAACGAAAAAAAACAAAAACAAAACATAGCAAATACTTATTCATCATCGTCGCTCTCTTGTTGTTGTTGATGTCTTTCAAGATTCTTCTGCCAAACATGCTCCACAAGGTCCTGTTGGAGTTGGGTATGCGTTTGTCGGTCGTGTATTTCTTTTGCCTTACGACTGTGAGTATCACATCTTTCGACCCATCTTCGTTGCCTCAAATTTGCTGACGGATCCACCCACAATTTGTTATAGTCACGTAATGCAAATTTTTGATCTTTTATAATCATGTTATGCAAAATAATGCAAGAATACATGATTCTACGTATCGTGACAATTTCCCATTGACATGCCGGTTGTTGTAGTATACCCCAACGGCCTTGAAGCACACCAAAAGCACATTCAATATCCTTTCGGTCACTTTCTTGTCTCCTTTTAAAGTACGTATGTTTTTCGTCAGTTGTTGCCGAGAAGGATTTGACGAAAGTTGCCCACTGTGGATAAATTCCATCAGCCACGTAATACCCCTATTCATACCTAGTTCCATTGACCACATAAGGTGCTCTTGGGGCATTGTCAGTAAGAATGTCGTCGAACAACGAAGACTGGTCTAAAACATTAATATCATTATTCGCCCCCGCCATCCCAAAAAATGCATGCCAGATCCATAAATCTTGAGAAGCAACAACTTCAAGCATAATTGTTGGGTATTTTTTTTATCACCCCTAGAAAATTGCCCTTGCCAAGCCACTGGAAAATTTTTCCATTCCCAGTGCATACAGTCAATGCTACCAAGCATTCCCGGAAAACCATGTTTTTCTTCATGTTGTTGATAAAGTTTTTGAATGTCGGCCCATGTTGGTTTTCTTAAATACTCCGACATAAACAAATCAATAATGCATTTGTTAAAATTCTCAAGACATAATTTTGAAGTACTCGCACCCATTTGCAAGTATTCATCAAATGCATCGGGTGAGGTGCCGTACGCCAATTGGCGTATGGCAGACGTACACTTCATTAGAGCACTTAAACTCATCCGACCTGTACAATCAGGTGTTTGTCTAAAGTAATTAAAATGATCTGGAATATTATCGGAAGTATAAGATTCAATACCTTCAACTATTTGCAGGAATAGTTTCCGGCTCATACGAAATCTTCTACGAAAATTCCGGTTTGAATACTTACAACCTTCAACGAAATAATCGTTGCGCAGACGTTCTTCTGCAATCTCACGTTCACGATATATATGGCTACGAGCACGAGTAGGATGTTGAGATGCTTCTTCTTGTTCCAACTGAAGGTGATACTTGTACGCGGACGCCATAAATTGGAAGTCATCTTCGTCATCAACGTCTGACCAATGCAGAGGAATTTCATCAAATTGATTCGGATCCATTGTGAACGAACTTGATTCTTGAATTATAGAAGTGTGAGAGGAAGTACATAAATTGTGAATTTGAATTATGGAAGTGTGAAAAAAATGGTGTTTTAGTTGGGTATTTATAGTGGTAAAAAAATGTTTTTGAATTTTTTTTAATTAAAACTAGCCGATAGGGGGTTTTTTGTAATTTTTTTAAAAAAGTAACGGACACTAGCCGTTGAGGGGGTGATTTTGTAAATTTTTTGATTTTTTTATCGCCTTTAACGGGCGTTAGTATAATAACGTGTAGGGACTAACGCTGAAAATAACGCATAGGGTCCAACGGTTTAACGCTAGTTAACGGCGTTATCCCGTTACTGATGGGAATGCTCTAACACAAGTTATAGTTTAACATCGTCCACGTCAGCGCCACATCAGCTTTAACATTTCACCTTAACATCCCCAAAAAACACCCACAACAATAACATCTCAAGTTAAACTTTAACATTTCATATTTTCAATTTCAACCCCTAAACTAAAACAAACACTTCATTTATTAAAAAACATATCACATTTAACATTAAAACACAAAGTACATTAAACGTTAAACACGAATTACATTAAAAATTAAAACTACAACGCATACTGATGAAAATAAAACTACTAAAACTTAAAAAAAATGAATCATCTGAGACCCAACCCTCATAACTTGAAGGGGAATTAAACTCGCCATTAACGAGCTGAGTCTCCATTATGTCAAAATAGTTATCTTGAAGATACTGAGCTTCCCTTGCTTCTTGCTCACGACGAGCAGCTTCCTCGCCTGCCTGCTCTTCCATAATCTCCCTATAGTTTTCAAGATCTTGTTCAAGTTGACGAAGGGAAGCCTCACTTAACCCGAATGGGTTGTTTTCAAGATCCACCCGTGGAGTGTTGACAGGTGGAGTTGGATCAATTGGATTGTGTTAATACAAATAAGCCGTGAAAACATTTATTTATATTTTACGATCTTCTAATGTTTTGTCGATAACAAATATAAAATCATTTTAACGAAACAAATAGAGTACGTAAATAGTTTGAGTTAATAGTTTTCTAACACACTTACGCTTTCACATAAAACACTAAAACAAGTATAAGTGATTTTATGATACATATGTACAACAACTAGTGTTTACATATTGGGTTAAACATATACTTAAACTAAGTATACTAAAATGGGTAAAAACTAAGTGTATGCTAAATTGGGTAAATACAAGTATATACTAAATGGGTAAATACTAGCAAATGGTTTTGACCCATAACCCATGGTTTTATATATACCACTTAACCAAGTTCATTGTATCCTTAAGATACATTGTATCTAGAAAGAAAACCATGGATCATCCCATAACCCATGACCCATGACCCATAACCAAAAATACCCATAGGCAAAGAGGAGCGGACCACGGATCCCTAGCTTTGTGCTAGCCGGATCCCTTGTGGTAGGGATCCGTGGGATCTGGGGAAACAGAAGAGAATTTCCTCTATAAATAGAGAGCCATTTCTTCCTCTCTAAAGGGGCTTTTACACACATACTTCCCCAAAGTATTCTAACCCTCTAACCTCAGATCTAAGTGATTGATAACGCTACACGCGTCGTTCGGGGTCAAGGAAACTTCCTTTTCTTCGAGCAAGTTTTATAACACCCTAGGCAGTGAACCTAATCGTTGTAGTGTAGTAATTAGGGTAAGCCACGGGTATTGATATCGTTCTCTAGGGGAATAGGAATGCTAGTGAGAAGTTACTACGCTAAGGTTGAGGTTGAGGAAGATTATTTTAATCTGTGTGTTGCGTTGATTCTTATTCCTGCACTGTTGAGTTGGTAGTTATCCTCTATTAATTCCTCATCATTTTGGATTCATTTGTGTAGAAATTTGATAGTATGCTCATGTGTATTTAATCTGTATCGGAGGGTGTTGGAATCAAATCTATTAATCTATTATCATCTCATTAGCCATCTTTATGGTTGGGGGGTTTAGGTTATGGGCTCTAAGCATAGAAAGTTAAAGTATTTTATATTTTTATGTTTTTTTTATTAGAAGGAGTTGGAGTTGGAATCGCATCATTGAAGAGTGATCGTAAGGATAAGGGGATCTCTTGCTATAGTTATGGGCACCGAATGGGATTAATGATGTGATGTTGCTAATCCAAGTGACGGATCCCACAATATTTTGAACGAGCTTCTTTTCCTTCAAAGGAACTGGGGCTTGCTGCGCACA